>CAOJCP010815806.1:0-10128 GCA_948332465.1 Euphorbia lomelii
GAAGCTCTATTATAGAGTTATTTTTGCTATTGTCTATTTTTATTTGTGTGTCAATAAAAAAATGAAATAAACAATTTACTGAAAATGCTATGAGTATTGTAGGTTTGCTTTTACTTCGTTATCTATTTTTACATACGTGTCAAGAAAACGAGTAGAATAAATAAACTATTGGAGATACTCTTACTTCAATCTCTTTAATTTCTTGTCCTCGTAATATATCTATTACCGTATTATATAAATATATTTAAAAGTTAGAACTCTTCCATATTTGATAGCGATTAATTATTAAAAGCTTTTGTAAATTAAGCATCGTCTTGACCATCAGGTGAAATCCAATAATTTTAATAAACACTTTATTATAAACTTAATAGATAAATGAAAAAAAATGAATAATAAGAATTGTTTGCCTTAATTAGTGATTTTCTTGCGTTTTTATAAGTATTTCTAACCGTCAGCTATTTTAATTTTTTATTACAAATATTCTGCCATTATTACACAAGCTACTATAAACGGCTTCTCTTTAAATGCTTTGTTGACTTGACCGTTATGGCCTGACTATTCTGTATCTTTTTCATATCTTTCTTCATTCTTCTTCGAATCTCTGAGTTCACCGTATGCCTCATGTTTTCTTTCGTCTCTTTTTCAAGCTAATCAGTTTCTGCAACTTTGTTGATTCCGCAACTTTTTCACTGGCATTCTTGGACTTACTTGGGCTTTTTAGCTTGGGCTTCTAAGCCCAAGGTCCAAAAATATCTGATATTGCTATTATTTATGTATAATTTTTTCATAGTATGTAATTCAGATATAGTAATTGAGTAATTTATTTTTATTGACAAGTAAAGCTTTAACTAGTCTCAATTTAAATGAACAAATATAAAAAAAAATTATTAATTGAGACTTATTCTTGAATTGATACATAAATTTTCTAAATTATTTTTAACAATAGAACTTTTTATTGTGAAATTTTTTTAACATAGTTTATCTAATTAATTTAATAATTTTTCACTAAACAGGTAAAATAATTTTACTATTTTTTCTATAATTTGTACACTATCGAAGTTGAAAAAAAATGTTAAATATCTAAAAAATTTATTTTTTTTATAGAAATCTATTATGTTGAAATTAATTTACATTGGAAAATTAAAATTTTAGAATAAAAATTAATAGTTTCGATATTGTAACAAAAAAATGCATAATTAGGACTAATAAAAATATTTACATATTAACTTGGAATTTTTAAATTTAAAAAATATTTACATATTAACTTGGAATTTTTAAATTTAATATCAATTCTAATTCTAGGTTTTATATATATGAACATTACCCGGTTCGTATTCGCTCTTCAATTTTACAAATTAAGAAAAATAAAAATCGTAAAATAAAAAAAAAAAAAAAAAAAAAACTATATTTCAAGACAGACCCTAATTAACCTTAGTAGCTGCATGCTACTCTGTTTTTTCTGCTTAAGATTCCATAGTTTAATAAACTAAAATAAAAAGCTTTTACTAATAAATTAATTATTTTATATTTTTTAAATAAACATCCATTTTATCGCTAGCACGAAAATTAAAAATAACTACTAAAATACTTATGTTTTTGTTTAACTTTTTATTAATTTTAAGTAAAAAATAATTTTAGACCTTATTTATTATAGAAGGAAATACAATAAAGAGAAACGGATTCGAATCGTAATTTTTTCTGTACACATGATCGAAAAAACTCACTACAATGTTAAGTCGAGAATGAATCACAGTATGTTGGATATCAATTTATTTTCTACGATTTCTGTAACGCCTAAGATCGATAACGATCATTTATAAAATTTTCCATTAGAAAAAATTCCGGGAGAGGGAAAATAAAAGAGAAAAAATGAATTTTCATCATTACTGATTTTTCATCTATAAATCTCCTATTTATAGAAAGAAATAATGTAAAATATCTCTTTTAGTACTGATGAAAAAACTTAATTGCATTTAAGTCTTAATAATTACAATTATGTCTTTAAACTTATTTATTCTTCAATAAGGTCCAATTACTTGAATTTGATCAGATCCTTTGACCCGATTGACTCGCTCACAGGCGGACCGAGTATTTTCAACATCTCCCACTTGCACTTGATGAGTCACATTCCGTACAAGGTTATCAAATCTTCTTATGCTGTGAAGTTGTGCGTTTAGCATACTATTAGAAACACTTATTGTCTTGTACCCGTTAAGGTTTGCCAAGACTGTCCCAAGTGGTATTTAACCACATAGATCAATATCTATATTCAACCATCTCATGCCCGTTAGGGTCTGTCAAGACTATTCTGATTGATACTCATTACACTGATATATTGCGCGTATACTTTTACCATAGAATGATCAACAATCATTCACTTCCACACCATTTGGAATTTCAGAAGCATTTATCCATCGTTTACTATCTTACTCTAAAGTAATGATAAGATATCCGGTGAACTCACAGAACTCTAATGAATGTATATATGACCAATTCTTCCTTTCGAATCATCTATTCCATATATAACTAATTCAGTCCACCAACCAATCTCTCACAGATCGAATATAATAATAATCTCTTAGTGATCGATCAAATCTCCCTTACTAGTTTTTACTTCTTAAAACAACTCAATAGTAATGAGGGTAATATCCAATAATCTTATTATGGACTGAGTCTCACATTAAAGAGAAATTGAGATCCTTGTACATAGTACAAACTTTCCATCTCATGGTCGCTAAGCACACATTATTTTGAAAACTCATTCTCCTTCCACTGGAGTAATGTGCTATGGTATTTTTTTCTTTTTACCCTAATAAAGGACCACATGTCTTATAATATCAAACAACACCATATAAAGGTTTCAGTTACAATGCGTTCTAGCATTTAACTTTGTTTAACTCCAAGAACTACCTTTAGCTATTCAGATAAAACATGACCTATTGTCATATGAACTTTATAGTTCTTACCCGATTCCTTTTGAATTCGGTACGCAATTTTCTATACAATGTGACTTTCCTTATTCTCTAAACATGTCAATTCATGATATTGAACAGGTTCCCGAAGTACACATATTATGTTCAATATCAAGCTCATCCTAGTCTGTATCCTTATAGAAACAATAGGGTAAACACCCATGTGAGTAGGCTATTTCTCTTCTCGACATGCTATGAACGAAATTTATTATATGTACATAACATATATATACATATACATTGCTCGTAAAATAAAACTTATTATCAGTCATGATTTAAATGGTATAACTAATGAGATATTCAAATAAACAATATCTATACATATTTAATCCTTTGATATGTTTCACATGATATACTTTTTTTTAGGACCATGTTTCATAAAAAAAAATATACAAACATTTAATGTATAGATAAATATCTCATATTGACATCTCTTTATGTTACTTAGTCTCTAACTAACTAATACTTGGTATTGATATGCTTATAACTAATATGATATTTTGGGTATATCACATAAGCTATCAACGCTTGACTTATTATTGTAAATTGTCAATGGGTTGTCTATAGCACTTATTATAAGATGACTTATTAGTCTTTTTAGACAAATACGAAGTATCTCATAATTTTCTTAACGGTTTTTCAATACTCTATTACTAGAATATATTGCTTTGCTTTTATAATGCTCACAACATGAATTATATTAGGCCTAGAGTATAACAAAACATATGTAATGCTAATTTATATGAAACTTTTTCCATATACTCTCACTATTAGGAGTTATAGGACAAAGATTATTACTAAAAATTACACTCTTAGTCATATGGATATTTATGAGTTTTTGTTTCTACAAATAGAATTTAAAATCTTTTTGTGCAAGATTCATAAGACAAAGATATCAATTAACTTTTCTATCCATTAAGACCTTGATCTTTAGGATATATGCAGACTCCCCTATAGCTCACATTTTAAAGTTAATTGATAATTAACCTTTCACTTGTATGATATATATGTATAGGTTCTCATTACCATTCTAAATACCATAGATTAATACCAAATATGATCATAAATTGATTTAATCAATTTGACAAACATTGTTTGAGTATATGTGTCCTTTAACTATAAGCCAATTCCTTTCACTTGTATTAATAATCCACTTATTCTTAATTGTCTTACGTCCTTCAAGCATATCAACTTAATTATTCTTCCATCACACGCAACTTATTTATTTCACTTAATTTCCATGATACAACAATATCCATTTTGGACAATTAGATTCCAAGTCTTCGTAAATACATCTCATATATTTATCATAACCTAGATTCTTTACCTTTAAACTTATTTCTATATTCTCATTTGGATAAGAAATATTATAATGATCAAGGCTCCCACTTGAGCTAAATATCATTGACTCTCACTTGGACTAATAACATCATTGGGTTCTCGGTTCCCCGTGGAACAAGATCTCTATGATTAATATGACCCTTATAAATCATTTTCTTTAAATTACTCCTACTAGAGAATACATCCAAAATATTAGGTTTAAGAGTCTTACTAAAAGGAAATGTTTTTGCTTAAAATTTTTGAGAATTCTTTTTCTAAGAATTTAATATTACATGATTCAAATTATGTCACTGATCTATCCGTATTCTCCCCCACAAAAACATATCATTTTTTATATGTTAAAGTATATAAAAAATGCTCTTTTTTACCTTTAAGACTAATTTTTCAAAGAATGCATAAGGTAGAATGAATGTGAACGATATAACCCCAAGGTTATAAATAGGATAATTCGGTATACTTCCAATCCATATCTAATATGGGATGAAAGTAATAGACTTCTAAGGGTGGTTGGTTTAGTACGCAAACTTAATCATTTTTAAGAAGAATCTTTTTTCTTCTTTCATAAAATCTATATTGCTACAAAATATAGAGAATAAACAACTGGTGTTTAATTCATTTTTATCACATAAAGTCGTAAGCTTAACTTAAAAAATTACTTTTGACACTTCAGTTTCAAAACTTGACAACCAATTCCAAGTGATTTTTTACGAGATTCATAAATCTTTTAATAGCTAAAAGCTTATGATCTATGAGAAATCAAGTAGTTGATGTCGTAACGAGTATGATCATCAATCAATGTGATGAAATAGTAGGCTCAAGCCTTACCCTTATGTCTATTGTAGGGTTGAACGTGAGGTTTATTGGGGCGAGAAATGCATTCCCCATTCCCATCCTCATTAAGGTTTCGAGGATAATTTTTTTCCCATTTTCTATCAGCATTCCCTATTCCCCATCGGGGATTCCCTAATTCCTTATTTCAGAGTTCCATACAATAAAAAAATAATTCATATTGGTACTTCGAAAAGATCAAACTATTTTTTTTTCAATATTTTAATGCTAAATATTAACCAAAAAAGATCAACGCTTAAGTTGTGCAGAAGTGTTTAATAGGGTAAAAGTTTTTAATGATTAAACTTCAATTTTTAATTATGTTCAAGAGAGGTTTAGTAGGGCGAATGTGTAGAGGTTTAGTTGTGCCAATATTTAGCTGTGCTAATGTTTAATTAATTATGTAAAAGAGATGTTTAGTTGGGTGAAAGTGTTTAATGATTAAACTCCAATCTTATTTGAGGGTATAAGATTGACATATTTGCGAAAAATAATTATTTAATATATAAAAGTATTATAAATAATTTGATGTTTTGAATATTATTCGGAGATTCCTTAATGGAGAATTATCGGGGTCGGGTTCGGAAATTTTTCGGGGTGGGAAATGTATTCCCCATCTCCGTCCCCGTTTAGTATTTGGGGATGAAAAATTCCCCATCCCATGGGGATTCTTATTGGGGATTTCCCATCCCTATCAGGGTAAATCCCCAACAGGTTCAGGGAATCCTCACCCCATTTCAACCCTAGTCTATTGAACCACATATGTCATAGAGAATAAGTTACAAATGATACTATTTTCTAGCTTGTTTTTGTAATGATTTTCTTGTTTGATTTTCTTTGTAAAAATTACGTGGTGATAATTCAACACTTTGAAATTATCCATTACATTAAGCATAGATGACACATCTTCTTTGCCTATTAATTTAATCGCTTAGCGATATACAAATATTATTTTCTTGAAGAAAAGTTAGTCTAGCGGAAAACAAACATTATAAACTTGATAATTTGTAATGCATTATTACAATAAAACCAATTGTAAAAATACTGGACTCATAGAATTTATAATTAAGGAATGGAGAAAAATTGTAGAAAAAATTCAAGAATAAACATCATTGTTCATTAAAAATAGACTAAGTATAAATTTATAAGTTATTTATAAACTAGTCTTATCAAACACTTCTTCCTCTTATAATTTATTTATAGTTCAACAATTTAAAAATGCTTTACACTTCTATTTAAGTGGAATATAAATTAAAAGCAATAAAAAAAATGAAGATCAAATGCATAATTGCTCCTTAAGTTAGCAATTTTTGTCAGATGTCACCCTCAACTTATAAAAGTTTCAGATAGTCTCTTTAAATTGACTAAAGGGAACTACTTAATTTCCTCTGTTCGAGTTGACATCTACGTTAAAAATGTTAGCTTTGACTTTATTTATTAGCACGTAGACAACCAGCTCAGACATATGGAACAACATATCATAAATTTAATCTTATCATAAATTTAATTAGGACAAATATTATAAGAGAACAACATATCATAAAGATATTACATTTGCCTTAATGCAGATCTAATCCGCATGTGTTAATTTATAGAATTGCAACCCATTGATTGTTGTTTATATAGATGCTCAATGTCTCTCATGTTAGTTGTCGGTGATATACAAATATACCACAATTTTAACTCATTTTACATGTTGTACTTAAATCTATTATCCACAAGAAATAAGATTCTATCAACAACATATAGATATATACAAAAGTACAATTCTCATTAGAATATATTATTTATACCTATATGAGCTCATTGCTCTATTGCATGTGTCTCTTATTGTAGTAATTTAGTATATCACCTTTGTAATTTTTACTTTTTATTACTTTTGGACCTATTAAATTTATGTTAATATGGTTTAGACCCACTTCCCTTGGTCTTGTGCCATTTATATATGTTTTCATTATAAGTTATCGCCTATGCCCCAAACACTCATCCTTTAGACGAATTTTATTCTGCGCATTTAGGAAGAATCTTGAATGTTAAAAGAGAATATTCTTCCTTATCCAAGAAAAGTGTAACTACATCAAAGAATCAATTATGTAAAAATGAGTTATATATGTTCCTTATCCAAGAACTAATCACTGGTTAGATATACTTTCAATTTAGTTATCAAATATGAGATCTCTCATGTACATAAAATCTTAGATAACACAATCATTAATTAACACTTAAAAAATAATTTTAGTCATTCAATTCTTTCCTTAAGAAAAGAACAAATTCTTTTCATGCATGAGTTCTCCATATAACCTAATAACTAAAGTTTAAGATTCTAAAATTGCTACAAGCGATTTGAAGCAGTAATCATTACTGATATTCTTATTAGTAATGGTAAGACTAAATACACATATAAGAATAAGGTCAATAATTATGAGCAATTGTGTGTTAATTACTATTTACTTAAAAATAAACTATAATAGAAATATAAGCATTAACCCCAGCATAGAAAAAGATATAAATACCTCACCAACTACCAGGTGAAAAACACTCATATTTACTTATCATGAAACAGTAATTATATGTGTGTTTGTTTGTATGTTATGATTTTCTTAACTATAGAATATAGTTTTCTAACTATAATGTATATCTTTAAATGCACTTTGAACTTGTTGTCTTAAATTAGTTCACTAACTAATGACATTTAACAATAAGTATATGATATGTTTATTTTGCATTATTATTTAAACTATTTGCACTAGTGGAAATTTGGGCTATTGGAACGGTTCTTGGAGGCTATTGGATCGGTTTTGAACCGATGCAAATCCTGGCGTTGCAATAGCCCCGTCGAGCAATTGCATCGATTTAGAAACTGATGCAATTTGTTGTTAATTGCGTCGGTTTGAAACCGATGTAAATGCAAAAGAAAATCGATGCTTATATTAGTTTGTTGGGATTGGAACATTAGCTTTTGGATCGGTTTTCCTCAAAATCGATCCAATAGATATTAGATACTTGATCGGTTTTCTGAAAACTGATCCAATAGCTATTAGCAATAGAATCGGTTTAGACAGAAATGATCCAATAGCTAATAGCTTTTAGACCGGTTTCTCTATAAACCGATCCTATTGCTAATAGCTATTGGATCGATTTCTTTAAAACCGATCCAATAGCTCTTTGATGTGTAAAAAAATATGAGCAATTGGATTGGTTTTTTTAACCAATTCAATTGCTCATATTTTTTAAAATTTAATATTTTTTTATATTTTTCACGTATAAATTACAATCAAAAGATCGTATAAAATATTTCTTTGCTAATTGATAAAACTGACTAACTCAATTAAAGACATAATAGCAAAACAAAAGGGAAAAATGGTAGAAAAGCCCATAACAAAGGCTCGCAATGTTATTATACTTATGTACACAAGCTCTACATTATTATTATTCTAATTCTACTGTGTACGACATAATACTGACGTTACAAGATATTCAACAACTTTAGCTCGTGTGACACATCCATACAAGATATCTCTCCCCATCACAGATGACTTTGCTCCATCACAGAGAAAACGAGAACTTGACAATAAGTGAAAAGAAACATCTCTATCATTAATTTCCTGCATATGAAGACAAGATAATTTCAAATTTTGTACAAAAGACATTTAACCAGCAAATCCCTCAAGTTCAAGTCTTAAACTCTCCTAATGATACTTCTCAGAGTTATTTGGCATATTCCTTGACGTATCCAACACCAACTCCAACACCAAACAGAATTGTTTGGTGTTCCTTTACATTCTAAAAAGAGATTGCATAAGATGCGTGCCCAAGACATGCCATAATTTAACACAATCTAAAGCAAATGAGATATGGTAATCATTATGCAATTTATAAGCTAAGCTTAAAAAGGGAAGAATGTTTGATTTTAGTATTAAATTCCTATGCAAGAAGGAAAGAAACATGGAATTCACTCCAGTACTAATAAAGAAGCAAACCATTTAGCAAAAATTTTCAAAATCCTGCAATCCAGCAACAGCAAAGAAGCAACATGCACTATCAAAATGGGTAAATTAGTGTATCAGATGATATACCTGGTCAATTAACCATACCCTTGGGATATACTAGTAATAGTACGGTATGAACTACTACCATAGATATTCCTACAAACAAATACATACGTAGATAGGACCATGTATCCTAGTATAGACAATTTAAGTAAATTTGGGTACTCCAGTTATAGTTTGCCTAGTATCATATTTCTATAAGGCTGATGATCCATTACAAGTTAAACTACCATTTAACATATAACTTGCCAATACCTTTCCTATACCATTATCGTTAAGAGTGTTCAAAAATCGAACCGAACCGAATAAATCGACCAAACCGATGAAGTTCAGTTTTTCAGTTTAGTCGGTTCGGTTTCGGTTTTGAATATTAAAAATTATCGGTTTTTCGGGTTGGTTCGGTTTTAGGTAGGAAAAAATTGATAAAACCAAACCGATCGATTAATTAAAATATTAAAAAAAATTAAATACATATAATATTAATTAATAAGACAAAATTATAAATTTTTAAAGATAAATTAACAATATATGAGTTTTAATTATTTATAATTACTTAATTGTTGATTTAATTTCATTTAAATTTATTATACTTTATAATATAATATATTAATTTTATAATGAAAGCGGTTGGTGAAAATTAATTTACACTACAAGAAAATCTCTCATTAGCGTCGACAATTAGCGTCGACCAAATATTTGACTCTAATAGCGACGACTTTGAGAAATTTTAGAGTCGGAAATTCTTATAAGAAGCACGTAAAATATTTGTTACAACTTTGCATCCATTTAGAGACAACAGATTTAGCGTCGACACATGTCGACGCAATTAGAGTCAACATAGAGACAAAATTTGTAATTGAAGGAATTTAGCGTCCACTTAGCGACGCAAATGTAAAATATCAGAACTATAAGTATACTTTAGAAATTTAGCGTCCGTT
>CAOJCP010858838.1:0-10000 GCA_948332465.1 Euphorbia lomelii
ATCCTTAAAATAGGTATTTTGTAATCTTCATTGTCCCTTTAGCTGTAAGTGAGTTCAGTTCAATCATATAGCAGCTCTAGTTCAGTGATTACTTCTTTCTCCCCATCCTGACATTTGATGAAGCAGAAGCAAGGGGCCCTCTAACTGTATTTTAGGCAAGGGGCCAGAGGTAGGTAGTCTCTTTACTTTATTAAAGGAAGAAAACTAGCTCGGCCAACAGGAGTGAAACGAGTAGCTTTACTGGCAAGGTACGAAGTTACTTGAGTTCTACGAGAGGGACACTGGACACTAACGCAAGATTTAAGACTTGCATGTGTTAAGCAAAGGTTCGAAGACGCTTGACCTTCTTTTGAAGGTCAAGGAAATTTCTACTTTCTGTCCTGTGCGCTACTATCGCTCCTTAGTCTATTCTCATGCTCCAGTCCTGGACTTCTCTCCTACTCTACCAGACGGTGACCGGCTTCGCGAGACCCCGTAATGGTTGGTCTACACATGGCTAAGCTCTTTTGGGCGCTGGCTTTTCGAAAGAAAGTTTGGGAAGGAGATCTTCTACTAAGGTAGACTGAACACTAAGGGAATCTCGATGAAAAAGAAAAGACTTATCCTCAATAGTTAGATAGGATCGTAGGCGATCTGAGGTTACCGACCGAAGTCCTGGGCCCGCCGCTTTCTTGATAACGCTTTCTGACTAAGTGAATAGGCTCTTTTCTACGCTTTCTTCTCTTATGTAATTCTATCTATCCTCGGGGTGGATCAATTTGTGTAAACGATCGCTTTCTATGTCTCCCAATCCACTGAAATCCGCTAGCGGAACACAATCCCAATTATCATTTTTCTTAGAAGTTTCGACTATTGCTATGACTGGCAAGCAAACAGGGAAGACTATAAAAGAGACAACAGCCGGTTTAGCGGGGGAATATGAGATAGCTACTTTACTTATTGACCTTCATGGGCACTGGTGACTAGTTGAAGGTGTGCTCATTCCCGGAAAGAAAGAAGAGGATTCTTGGGTAGTATATCAGCAGGTTCATCGCACAGCTCACTCCCTTTTGCGAGCCCATTTTCAAGCTCTTGAGGAAGAAGAAAAGGATCGAACTCCAAGAGCAAGGGCGCTAAGGTATCTAGAATAGATAGAATAGATAGATTATCTCCCTTTTTCTTCTCTGCCCTTTCGGTTCGAAGGTGCACGATTCCTCAGTCGGAGGAGAGAGACTGACTAAGTCGATTCTAAGAAGGAAGAAGGCACTCCTAAGCGCATAAGGCAGTGAGCCGGGGGCCTAGCCTTGATTCATTTCCCAGTTACCAGGCCGGAGAATATAAATTCATTATGTTAATAAACCTTTTTAAGATCAGAACACAGGGAAGATGGGAAGAATAGCTGGAAGCGTCAGAATAGCTGCCTAGCTACAAACTCAAAAGTCTGGCTTTCCGATCCTTATTTAGCTTAGAGTCCAAAAAGGTGTTCTAAGCTGGAAGTTAAGAAGCTACTCGTTTATGAGTAGGAGTTAGCACCTGTCCAAAACTATGGAACTCATCTGAAAAGTCGATTTGCTAGATCAGAACGTGAACTCTGAGAATAGAGGTATACAAGTTAACCACCTAGAATCGATCCATGACCGCTAAACTAAAGGAGTACTTTACCAAGTAAGCTAGGCAACCGTCTTTACCCGCCTCAACCGATCTTAGCTCGGACATGCCAACAGCCAATACTGAGTCCTTTCCCTGGGACAGCTAATCAAAACTAATACGGCTTTCATCCCTTATCTTTGATACTACCCTTAGGACTCTAGAAAATCATTTCATTTAATAGCAGATAGACAGAAGTTAAACCCTCACACGAGAGATAAAAAGAAGGCTTTCATTAAGAGAATTCGCCCATACAATAGAAGAGGGGGAGCAGATTCTATATAAGAGTTCCTTCTGTCCCACTTGGCTCAATAGCAGGCAGGTAATAATTTTTAAATTAATCATAAACCTTGGAGCCGCCCATGCAACAACGGTTTTTTTAAGTAACCTCTGTCGGAAGCGCCCTTTTTCACATTACTTACGTAAACTAACTGATATTCGTCCCTAATCGTGACAGGACGGGACACAAGACAGAAGTTTGTACAAATCACTTCTTACTCCCAATACGAAGAGTTTAGGTCTATTATCTTTTGAGCTTTGTAAGGGGTTAAGGCCTATTTGCTCTTGTTAGAGAGAAGGGTAACTCCGTTGACAACCAAGGGGTTTTGGAATGTGTATCAATTCAAATGCCACTTTAGGGCGGAAATTGACTTTCATTCAGAAAAGGAAGCGAAGCGCCCTGGGCAAGCTGTGGCAGTCTTCTAAACTCTGAAAGAAAGCAGAAAACAAGGGATGTGGGTTAGCGCGTGTGCATCCTTTGAGCAGTAATAAGAGCTGAATCTGTAGCTGCTGAACCTTTAGCTGTAGAATCTTTCTTTAGTCTTTGCCGAAGAAGTGAGTCCTTGGTTGGGAAGGAAGCAGAAAGCAAGGCCGATGTGTGAAGCGCTGTGGAAGATTGCCCTGGTTTTAATCTAAAATCAGCCTGGCTTGTTTAAACCAGGTTCTAAGAAGCCTGGAACTCTGTTCTCCTAGCTGCACTGGTCCTATCTTCTAGGAGATTCAGGAGATGTCGAAAACTTTTATTCTGGGTAAGATTCAATCCTATCTTAGGATATTAAGAAATCCGCTATCAGGAGACCAAACTCAGACGCTTTATGGCTTCCTTTCTCCTAGCTTTCAGTAAGGAAAGAGGTCCTACTGCACCAGCTAAAGGAGATTCAAGCTCATATTCTGGATGAAAAAAGACTTCCTATCTTACGAGAATATCGAATATCCGCTTTTTTGAGATGACTGACTTGAGACTTTGCTTGCTAATCCTAAAACTTGTCTGAAACCGCTAATAGAAAACTCGTTTTGAGTGCCCCTCTCTTGGTATCGGCGAGGGGAGAGAAAATGCCATATAGCGCCTTTTTGATTACTCTTTCGAGGCTTGATAGGATGGGATGCAAAGATCTCCTCTCCCGTTGGTCGAGCATATTATACCTCATCTAAGCCAAGCCCACTATATCAGAGCTTCCGGCAAAGGCCTCTTCAGGAGCGTAGCGTCGGCCAAAGAAAGACCCGGGCGTTCTCTACACGCGTGCGAAAACCTTTCGGCTTAGAGCTGGGGAATTCCGTGCAAAAAGTCCTAGACCCGGAGAAGCTTTCCGTGTAGAACTCCTCTCCTTACCAGTCGGGTGGGCTTTGCCCCTCCTCCTCTTGCTTGCTGGGAACCTGTACACGCGCGAACTTCTCTGAGCTGGGCAGTTACGTTCTGTCTGTCCGAGACTACTAGAGGAGGGAGATTCAAAGAAAGCCCGATATCGCTACACAAAAACGTCGTCTTCGACCCCAAGGGGTATGGTATGACTCAACAACAGAGAGAAAATGCAATAGAGCGCGGCTTAGTCTTTCGATGCTAAATGAGATGCAACCAACCCCGGACTGCTGACTCGGGGGACGAACAAATATCCGGGTGCGCCCCCTCTTCTAGATGTGGGCGGAAGCCTTTCTCGGCTAACGCGACTTTCTCTGTCCGTCAGCTAAGGAAAGAAAGAAGGAAGATAGGGAAGACCAAACAGGGGAGCAGTCGAATGCCACTAAGCAAGGAGGTAATCCAGCAATAGAAGACTATGGCTTACAAAACGACAAATTTAATTGCGTAAGTAGAGAAGTAAGTAGAGAAAGAGAATCAAGATCAGAAATCGTCAACGGAGTTTTCTTATGAGCTTTCTTTCAGAAGGCTGCGGAAGATGACCGGATGGAGGAAGACTCTCGGTTGGTCGTAGAAATGAAAGAGTTAACAGTTTTCGCTAGTGAAGCTTTAAGAGATAGGGCAAGTAGTCTACGACTATCCTTTCTTTTGTTGCCGGCTTTCATATTTCATAGTAAAAAAAAGAAGTCGCTTTCCGCCTTCCTTTAGGGATGAGCCGATCTGGCCTGGGAGGATAAAATAAAGGCAGGAAGTGGGATGAGAAATGTCAGCAAGCGTTCGAGCAGATCAAAGAATGTTTGATGAACCCGCCTGTTTTGGTCCCGACGCGACCAGGAAAGCCTCTGTTACTGTACTTGTCTGTTATAGAAGCGGCAATGGGCTGTATGTTAAGATGGATGACGAGATTCTTGAGATAGATGTTCAGCGAGGGTGTAAAATGTATTTTTATGGCGCAGCTAATCAAAAGAAAAGGGATATGGAATTGGGATAGTATTAGTAGCTCCTGACGATGCTTATTTTCCCATTGCGGTGAAGTTTAATTTCCCAGTGACAAAGAACGTGGCAGAATCTGAAGCATGCATCGGAGGAATGGAAGCTTTGCTTGCCCTGGGAGTTAAAGAAGTAGAAATTCGTGGGGATTCCGCTTTAGTGATTGCACAAAGGAAATGGAGGACTAAGGATGAGAAGCTAAAGCCGTATCAGGAGGACTTGGAGGAGTTGGCAAAATGCTTTGACAAAGTCACGTACACTTTCTTGCCAAGAGCCCAAAATAAGTTTGCAGATGCGCTAGCCACATTAGTTTCCATGAGAAAATTTCCTGAACTGAAAGAGTGAATTTGTGGTCGAGCAGAACGATAGGCCCTCCTACTGTAGTACTTTGGCCGTCACTGATGTGGACACAGGGGAATTGCCAAGGTACACCGACATATGGAATTTCATAGAGCGAAGGGAATATCCTATAAGTAAAGTAAGGGGCTGCTAAAAATGACAGAAGGGCGCTTAGCGACTCAGTTTCTTATTTGATTTGCGGTGGGAAATTTTAGAGTGTAGTTCGAGCATTAGAAGGAAGCTAAGGCAAGCAATCAGTACACTTCATCCCTCTCCTGACCGAGAAAAAGAAGTTCCATAGGCATCTTCCATTCATCTCGATTTGGGTTTTTCCGCACCATATTTTGATCTGCCTCTTCTTCGATCCGGAATTCCAAGCAAATCCTTGACTCCTCGAATACAATGGGATTTCACACCTGGCGAATCTTTTACTCTACCTCCTCTTATTAAGACCATAGAATGTTCCTGCAAATTATGACCTTCGCCTGGAATGTGAGCAAATATATCATGTCGATTGCTCAACCGTACTTTGGCTATCTTACGTGGAGCTGAATTAGGTTTTTTCGGTGTTCTCGTTGAAACACGCGGGCGTACTCCTTGCTTCTGGGGACATTGATCCGAAGCTCGAGTACGGTCCGTGCGCCGTTTTTCTTCTCTACCATGACGAATCAATTGATTTAATGTAGGCATCGCTCTTTCCTTTGTTCTTCCCCCGAATTTATCCCTATCACTAGTTCTTACTCCCGATCCGAAGCACCCCTTTTCCATTCATAGAGAGATCCAATCGTCAAAATCAATAAAAAAGCCATCATGGACCAAAATCCAAACAGATCAATCTTGTTGGGAGGTACTGCCCAAGGAAAGAAAAAGGTTACTTCCGGATCAAGGATAATAAATAAAATTGAAACAAGATAAAATCGTATATCGAAACGACTTCTGGCATCACCGGAAGGATCGAAACCACATTCGTAGGCCGACAATTTTTCTGGATAGGTTGAACTATTGGAAGCAAATGGAAAAGGAACACCGAGTGGGATCAAAGAAACTAGCGGACTGATCACTAAATAGATACAAATAGGTGTAAATTCTGACATCACCACAGCCCACTTGGTTCTATCGCTCCTTGCTCGCGGAGCGGCATACCAAAAAAAAGGAGTCCTTTTTCAGGTGTGATCAATCAGTTTCCTGATGATAAAGAGACCCCCCAGGCTTATGTTCTTGGTAAATCGCCTCAAATTCACCTGAAAGAATTCTTTCATGAAATTCGTTCAGATAGCGGAGGTCCGCAAGACGATCATGGTCCAACTCCCGCCAGAGGAAGCGAAGCGCTTGGTCAAATGTTCTCTCACGGGGACTGCCCGGCACAAAGAGGTAGAGGTCCTTTTCAACCTGCATTCGCAGTTTCATAAGGGACCTTCTTTGCTCGTCATTTTCCAACTTCAGCAGTCCATAATGGGCTTTCTCATCATGGATCGGTTGAGTAACCGATCCACTGGAGGTAGAGTCCTGGGAATCGGTCGTCCCCGTTTCATCACACCAGACAATTAGGGGTATTTCCATGTATAGAAAGAAAAGGGAAATTAGGATAGGAATTAGAATGGATTGAAATTCGAAGAGTACAAGGGGCAACTTTCGTGTAGTTTGTGATTGGATGTAACTGTTAAGATTTTTTCTCGTTCTCGGTAATGGGGTCTGTTGATTCGGAATCACGCTCTGTAGGATTTGAACCTACGACATCGGGTTTTGGAGACCCACGTTCTACCGAACTGAACTAAGAGCGTTTTCATATCACATATGACTGTGCCTCAATGAAGGACTTACTAGTTTGTTCCAACTAGCGCAGGAGAGAGAGTAAAGGAGTTAACCGAATAAGATGGAATGCAAGGAATGATTTAACACTTTCGTTTCGGATGGTATCGCTCCAACTACAATCCCCGGGAAATAGGAGCGGAAGAAACTTTGCCGTCTACAGCCGGAATACGATGAAGGAGTCACCATCTGTCACATGGGTGATCAGGGCAGACATTGTTCTTTTGTCAGTGCAGTCAGATTTGATCTGAGGCAGAGCAGAATAGAACGGGTGTAACGATAAAAAGAACGAGCAGAATACTTTCCACGATTAAAGAAAGATTAAGATATCGAACTTCTCCTTCTTTGAGTAAATTTTTGCTAAAGCCAAGTCTAGGCCGATGTTGACAACGGAATGAAAGAAAGTGTATTCTATTATATTCTAAGTGAGTAGACTTCTCAATACCATCTACAAAAAGCCTGATTGATACCCCGCTGCCTGCCATACTTCACTTAAGCTCCTTCGGTAGACTGACTTCAGTAGCTCTAACGAAAGAAGGGGAGAAACTTAGCATAAGGGTGTCGTAGCCTCAGCTAAGGGATTTACGGCTTCTTGGATAGGATTTCGCTGCGGGTGATTGAAAGTCAAGATCGGAAGGACGTAAGCTCAGTCAGACTGAGACTCTCCCGCCACATTTGGTAAGTTCACCAGTAGGGAGCAGCGCATCTGTGAATCTCATAGAGGATGCCCAGGGACAAGAAGACCTAGTGCACCTTATCTTATTTCTTCCAGATGAGGTGAACGTGATTAGTCCCTTAGTCTTAGGGCTGCCAAACTTCTGCTTTATTAAAATGAGCTCGTCGCTTAGAAGCGGGCGCAAGGTCTGTTTTGGACAAATCGTCCTCTAAAAAGAGGAAACCCTGAGGCTGCCATATCCGCTGAGGTTTCGAAGAAGAAACGGCTACCAAGGTCTAAGCTGGCGCCTAATGTCTCCGTTTCCGCTCCTACTCTTTCTCCGATGAATCTATCGTCTACGCTGCCTTTTTTCTCCTGTGATTAATTTTTTTTAACAAAAAAAAAGAAATTATCCCGGCCGAATCCGTACGAAGAACCACCGCTCCCTAAGGAATCTAAGCTACAGCTGACAGCTCGTCAGACAGCTCAGCGTAGCAAAAGCCTTCGAATTGAGTAGTGAGTCTTCTTTCTACTCAAGTAATCGAAAGTTGAAAAAAGCCTCACCCTTTTTTTTATGTATGTGAATTTTCCGAATCTAGTTCTAAATACTGGACTGATCTTTCTCCGCTTCAAAGAGGTGTTCTATTTTGCTAGATAGAGATAGACAGGAACTAAGTAATAAGAACATAATACCAAAGCAAAGAAAGGCTTACTGCCATTTCTCTCTACTCTATGAAGATGAAGGATTTCGTTCATAGAATTCTTTTTGATTTTACTACTTTTTTTTTTAAACAACCGTACGAGATAGACCCAGCGGAGGAGATTGTACCAAAGGAGACCCGTTTTACCGATCGTTTGGTTGGGTGTGTCCTTAGTAGCCCCGGAGAGTCCATAGCCTTAGTAAGCTTACCCAACTCATCGCTTAACTCCCAAGAAAGGAAGACAACCCCACGTGCATAATTTAAGAGAAAATCTTTTCTAAAAGCCTGCGGTTTCTTTGTGTTAAGAATGGATACTTCTTGGTGTTTGCCGGAATTCCGACTTGGGGATACCTTTGCCATTATTCTTAGTAAGATGGGGAAAAGCGGAAGAGGAAAAAGAATCTTTTAGAATGGGTCCCCCCTACTCAAAACTAAGAGTGGATTATCTAAAAATATCCGAAGCGATAAGACAAGTCATGGTGATCAATGGGGAAGACGCATTGCCCTCTCACTCTATCTCATGTCGGAGAAGATTATGTATGAATTTGAATACCCACGAACGTGTAAGAGGTCAGCTACTTAGTTGATTTGATTTAACTCTTGATCGAAGGGTTCGAGCCGCTAAAGCAGAAACTGCTATCTCTTCGCCTGAAGCGTTGTGGATTGATTGTGGGGGATTTAGGCGTGTCACGCCAACCTTCTTCCAGTTCCCGGATAATGCTTGCCGCAGGGGCTAACCCTATCTTCGCGCATACTTCCTTGGTTGTCTGGGAGTTGAATCAGAAGCATCGAATGAAAGGTTCTTTCCAGGACCTCTGCTATTTCCCTCCATTCTTCTTCCTAGGAGTTGGGTTCGTGACACGAATCTTTTCTTTCTGCTATTCAAGTAGCCCTTAACTTAAAGCCATGCCATTAGGGCTAGTAAGTAAGGACTTTGCTCTCAGTAGAAGAGAAGTAAAAAAGCCTTCAACAAGACCATCTGCTATTGAATCAGCGGGCCGGGCGAGGTTCTATCTTTTTTCCTTGTAGTCCACGGGATTTGACTCTGGGGAAGCTCATTCCTTGGATGGATCAGAACTGATACAAAGGAGAGTCTCTGTAAGAAAAGAAGGACCAAAGCGCACAAGGGAGCAGGCTTCGAAATATCTTCCATATGTCTCTTGGAACACCACAGCTATCCAGGAACGAATGATAGGAGGGAATGTAAGGTAGGCTTGCGCTCTATAAATGAGAAAGAGATTCGGAAGCTACCTACATATCTTCTCTTCGAGAAGAAGCCGAAGGTTAAGAATTAGAGAGAGTTAGCCTTTTCGATAGGCTTTCCCTATGAGCTGATTGAGATTTCGATAGAGAGTGAGATCTTATAGCTTCTAAAGCACCTTTCCTTTAGGGTAGCGATAATAAAGTAAAGATAAAGGGAATGAATCGTTATCTTCTATTAGCTGAATGCTAGGCCGTAGGCCAGGTTAAGAGAAAGCTATTTCCCAAGTTTATGGGTAAAAGCAGACAGAGGAAGAAAGAGTGTGAGTTCCTAGCTAACAAAATACAGAGAATTGAAATGGAAAACAAGCAAATATTTCATTTATTGCTTCAGTCCTCGCAAGCCCGAGAGCCACGATTCAGCAGCTGACTGAGGTAAATAGACTGCAAGTGGGAGTCCTCTCTCACTTAATCAATAATGCCCAGGGCCAAGCACTTACTGGCTAGTGGACAAGCAGGTTCTGAAAGACCGCCACAGTCTTTGTTTCGAGTTTTCTTTCTTATGCAGTTAGGAATGGGACGTGCTAACATATTAACATATATCAATCTTTCATAAAACCTTTCTTCCATCGTGTGGTTGCTGGGCTTTTTACAAAGCAAAGAGGTATATTGTACGTAGTTAAGGTGAAGCTTTGTTTGGTGGTGATTCTAGACTAGACTGAAAATAACCCTATGACTGACCTAGCAACAATTTGATGTTGATCCGGGAAAAGCTACATCCGCGGGATCCTTTGGTTCAGGAGAAACTTGATATGTTAGTTCGGAATAAACTTGATATGCTGCTGAGGGAAATACTGCTTCGAGAGAGGGCGGTACGGAAAGAATTGAGTGATTCACCTAAGACTTAAAAGTGTTACGATTGTGCTTCAGCAAGCGCGCCAAGCTAAGAACAATTCAATACCCGTCCACTTTTTCATCTACTTTTGGAAAGGAAAAAGGATACGGAAAACTGGGTTAGGTTAAAAAGAAAGAAAATCGTACGTAAAA
>CAOJCP010858838.1:15000-25675 GCA_948332465.1 Euphorbia lomelii
CACCGCCCTTCTCACGGAACCGTACGTGGACGTTACCGCTCATACAGCTCCCAGCCAGCAAGCAGTTAGCCTTCCTCTACAAAGAATGGAAGTGTGGATGAATCGACATCAAATAGAGGAATTCGGTTTTTCTTATCAGCAATAACATGATAAGAGCATCCCTTTCACATCACAAAAACCTATGGGTCCTCCCCCCCTATCCTGCTACTTATAGCATCAGGTTATCTTCATTATGAGCTCCACGGCTTTCAGATATAACTCACTGCCTGGATTCTGTAATTGGTCGACCAGCATATGGATATCATCCCGGGTTACTCTTTCTCCCGGGCTCATCCCTTGTGCTAGTTTTTGAGCCATGTCCAACCAGGTGTCGTGGTCCCGATGAATTCCAGAATTGGATTCAATATTGGCGAAGGCTTCGACAATGGTGGCTGCCTTTTCCCGTAAAACATTCGCCGAATCGTCGGCCTGTGGCAGGTCCACTTCAGCCAAAAAGTTCGGGATGTTCGGAGGGGTCGGGGGAGTTGGGATGTGGTTTTTTAATTTCAACCACTTTAACCTTTTTTTTTCCATTTGAACTTCATTTTTTCTTACTTTAAAAGTACTAGTCTATAGAATGAGCACTGTTAACTATCTGCTTCAAAAAGATAGCGATAAGAAAATTATAGCATACATTACGGATACCTTCCTTCAGTCTGGTTCTCTTAAACTGTCGTAAAGAATCGTAGCCAACCGTTGTGCCTCTACATGAGCTTCGCGAGACCATTTCGGTCTACACATGGCGTCGCTCTATGGCCCTTCTTCACTCACTCACAAAACTAGGCTTCTATACGATGATTGAAAAAGTCATTCTTGTCTTGTAACTTAGTACACGGAATCTCTGGCAGGTAAACTTGGCTACACAAGAACTCTTACTCTTGCAGAGGATCTAGTTCCACACCAATCTGCTTATCTTATATAATATAAGATAATATATATACTTAGCGTACCTACAATCGCTTGCTTGATTGCCCTCTTTAGCTACTTACTCGGGAACAAGCTCATCACCTCACCCCGTGAACTCAAAGGTGCCTAGCTTCTTTCCGTTCCTCCGGCGTGAAATAGTTTTTCCCTAGGCCGGCCCTATAAGAATAGTACTCTAAACATCAACTCATGGTACTCCCCGGGACCATAACAACAAAACTCCTAGGGTAGCAGTTCAGGCATCAGCTTCTCGAGAGCCTAAAAGAACCAGTCGAAAGTGGCATTTTATCTCCTTTTCGTGAAAGAGCTCAACCGATAGGGAGAGGACGTTAGCGGAGAGCAGCAATCGTTAGCAGGGAGGAGAGGGGTGAAGATCAGTCAAAAAGAACTTAGCCTTTACGCAGCGCAGAGAGGACTAAGATCAGTAAAGAGCTTAGCCTTTACGCTGTGAAAACTAAGAGAAGAAGCCAACCTACCAAGATGGCCATAGAGAGAAGGCGTTCAAATCTCAGTCTTAGCACTCGGACAGGCTGAGGAGAACGTCAGCTGACAACCAAGCATGTAATAGCTCACTAGACCAGCTGACAACCAAGCATGTAATAGCTCATGGTCTAATCTTACACCTTCCTACCTCTTCTTGCGAGAGCTTTGTGCCAGATAGGACTTAGAGAAAGATTGTGAACGTGGGTAAGAGAGTTCTCCGCCTCTTCTTGCTAAAGCACATACTTTACTTCCTTAGCTGGCAATCAGCTAGCCGAAAGCTTGCTTGAAAGACTCACTTCTCCATCTGCACAGCCGAAAGCTTGCTTGAAAGACTCACTTCTTTTATCCCCTCTCTTCCTTTAAAGAGTTCGTAAAGACAGAACCTGCGAAAAAGAGTTACCTCACGAAACTAGATATGGTAACTGCACTCCCGCTTTAGTCTTTCTGATACCCTTCCCCGTAAGCAAGGTTGGCCTCTTTTCCTCGAGTCAGTATTCAGATCTGTCTCCTGGCTCTAGTTTAAGTTAAGGGTAGTTTAGTACTTTTTCGGATAAGAGGAATTTCTTAGCTCGTAAGAGGAAGGGAAAGTTAGTTGCAAGATTTCAAAGAAGAACTGAATTTACGGGAAAACGAAACTTTCGCACTTCATCTTAACTTAAGATCGATTGCAAGTGCCTTAAGGTAAGGCCTAATGCTTATTCTTACTCTTATGTAAAAGGTCAAGGGAGCGGACAGGCGGAGAAAGAAGGCCTAGGAGTAGAGGCAAGAGCAGTTTTCTTAGATATGCTCTGATAAGATTTAACCATCTAAAAGTTTGATCTATGGCAACCTCTAATAGCAATGAATCTTTGTGATTCAGGTAACCGGGGGCGACTGAACAGCCACCTGGGGCGGTCACCACGGCCGCTGCCCACCGTTGGAACCTCTAGACTTGGTTGGCAATGGTTACCATAAGTGGGAGAGCCATTCTCTGTATAAAGTCGAAAATTCCTGGGGATTTTCTCTAATCATTAATTACCATAGCCCCTCCTTCTTGGAAGGTCTTCGGATGATCGCTTGACTCCTTTGTAAGGTCCTGTTGATCATCCTGGATGGTCTAACCAAGGAGATGTGCATTGCATCGTACCTGTTGGCTAAACGGATAATTCACCTGTACAGGTCATCAGGAGTTCTGTTCCTTGCACTGTATTTAAAGCAGTGTGCGGCCAGTTTCACGACCTGGAGGGGAGGTATACACCCTGTTACAAGGGATTAGTACGTTCCCGTGTCTTTGACGGGGTCCGGCCTACCCAGGATCATCCCGGCTCGGACAGAAATCCTGTCTAGGTAAAAAAAAAGGAGACTTTACTCAAAAAATTCTACCTATAGGCCTTTTCCCGTCCTGAGGTTTAAGCAATCCCCATCTCCCGAGGGAAATCACTCTAACTCTGTCTCCTGTCGACTCTTTTTGGTTAGCGGGAAGGGCTCACCTGCCTTGATCATGCTTGGCCGACCTCTACTGATGTATCTGTCATTAATTCCAGCACGAGGGAACGGGTTTCATCGGCAGGCTGGTTCGCAAAGCTTGCACTGCACTTCCCGGCATTGAATGAATCATCATGAAAATTCATTCAACACGTCCGTTACGTTACTTAAATACCAGTAGGCAGTAAAAGCAGCTCCCCAAGCAAGCCGTGCCGTATGGATCCCTTCGCTCGATCGGCAGGCTCTCCTCCCTACAGAGTAGCTTCTGTTCGGAGAGAAGAGCGATGCTGGCGGCGGGGCACTCGAATATGCCCCATACCAGCACCAAGTGTCCGCCCGTATGATCTCAAATAGAAGAGGTCTAATCCCCCCCACTACCTTGTGCTTGCCAGTTACCAAACAACTATGTTGCTGAGCCTGGTCCCGATCACGTTCACAACCAAAGACTCCCTTCTATGGTCTCAGGAGCTAGTTTGGAAAACTATCAAAGATGGCAACAACGTTTGCACGCTGTGCTAGTGGTTTGACTTTCATCGCTACTTGGAACCGAGAAAGCGCACAGAGACGTACTCTCTCTACGTCATTTTCAAGCGTAAAAGACTATTATAGCTTTCGGGCTTATCTTATACCTTATTTATAGCATTATTTCTAGCTATCTCTTCTTTCAAGCATGCCTAGCTTTCGATATAGCCTTGCTTTATTTAGGGAAGAGGAAAATCAGACGATTTTGTGGATCGGGGAAGCGTCTGAGTGGCAAGGGAGGAGTGCAAGTCTGCTTAGTCTTCGAGGGCTTATTCCATTCACTTCTTCAACTGCTAAGAAGAATGGAGGTACGTACCTGCCTTCGAGTTAAAAGTGGAAAGTTCGATCCACGCACTCTTTCATTAGACGAGGAAAGCGCAAAGACAGACTGGCTCAATGCCTTTACTGCCCGAATCAAGGACTTTCCCATGCACACTTATTCGTTCTATTCAAAAGCCACAGCTGAATGCCGTACTTGCTTTTCTTTAGAAAGTCGTTTTCAAGCCGATAAGTTCGCTAGTTGAATTAATCATTAATCGCACTTGCGCGACTAATTGAACCAGTTCCCTCGGCTCCTTTTCTTGCTTGATTTCGTGATTCAAAGGAATTGACCAACTTCCGACTCTCTATGAACATCCTTGCCGACTGAGACCAGGCTAATTTCTTACTCGAAAGCGGTAACTACAGCTAACAACGTTCACTGAGGATAGGACTGCTAACAAGGTGCCGTTTGGGCCTTTACTTTAGCCCGAGAGTACCCTACGGATTTCTATTGGGAACTGAAGTCGAATGCTTGCACTCCTACAGAACTCGTACTGTACGTACGGAGACCTTGTGACGACTTCTTCCTCTTCTCCGTGCTGTCTGAACGGAGGAAGTATGCAACCATTAGCTTAAAAGCGGAAAGACAGACCGACCCAATCGCATTCACAAGCGAGTCGAACGAACTGCTTACTGCATTAACAAGCAATTACTCTCCAAACGAGATTGATATCTTTTCCGGGCCGATCGATATCCCGAAAAAAAGTAAATAGCATAGTGAGAGACAAGCTCTCCTGTTAGGAATCGATCTAGCTGCTGCTCTAACACCTTTAGGAAAAAGTGTTGCATCTCGCCCAACTCCTACAAAGCCCACCCCCGAGGGAGAAAAGGAAAACCACCTAAAAGGCCCATGGAGAGTCTACGTCACTTTCTTGCGGGTTGAAAGGTGATTGCCCCATAGGGCTAGTGGACTCCAGGCATATAGTCTTGCGTCCGACGATTAGGTGAATGAGCATATTACGGCATCGTGAGATAAAGGAAAGAAGAAGAAGACTTCTTTAGTTGGCATATACTTCTCTGCCCAGAAAAGAAGTTCACTTCCTAACTCTTCTAATCAGGCAAGCTCTTTTCCGTTATGATCCACCACCGGAAGAAGGAAGTAAGAGTAAGAGAGCAAGGTAAGAGAGTGAGTCAACCACAAGACACGGTCTTCGGAGGTAAGACAAATTCTTGCTAATCTACTTTTTAATAATGAAATAAGAAGAAGATCAGCCCAGGTCTTAATTACACGACCTTGACTATCAACTAGAGATTGGTTGAAATGGAAAGCGTTTAGGTTGAAAGCCATAGTGCTAATACCTAAAGCAGTGAACCAAATACCTACTACAGGCCAAGCAGCTAAGAATGAATGTAAAGAACGAGAATTGTTGAAAGTAGCATATTGGAAGATCAATCGGCCAAAGTCAGCATGAGCGGCTACGATATTCGAACTTTCTTCCTCTTGACCTAATCTGTAACCTTCGTTAGCAGATTCATTTTCTGTGCTTTCCCAGATCAAACTAGAGGTTACCAAGGAAGCATGCATAGCACTGAATAGGGAGCCGCCGAAGACACCAGCTAGGCCAATGATGTGAAATGGGTGCATAAGGATGTTGTGCTCAGCCTGGAATACAAGAAGAAAGTGGAAAGAGATCTTCACCTTTAGGTATATATGTATCAGCATGGCCACCATAGTAAGCACGACGGATGAAAGTGTCCTCGTTACGATTTGGAATATGGATAGGAAAAGTCTGTTGATCGTAAAAGTTTGTACGAAAAATAGTGAGTGCTAGCGAAGGCAAGGTCAATTTAGTCACGATATCCACTTTGTACTCTTCAAAAGAAATAGATTGAGCTTTCTGCAAGACACCACCTAACAAACGAATATCCTGTTTCATATATACCAACAATTGATCGCGGAGATCGACCAGATTATTAACTTGCACTTTCTCATGTGGGATTTCACCTTTCTTTCCTAAGTGAGGACAGAGATTTTGAGCTAAGCTCGCAAGACTACTCGGCAGAAGTGTTAAAGAATCCCTTATACGGAATAGAAGCTTCTTACCATGATAGACTGATAATTCGTAAAGCTTATTATTCCTCATAAGAGGGTTGAACCTGTACTTCAGACCATGAGTAGAGAAATATTTCAATAGAATAATACCATCGAATCGTGAAAAGTTGTGAAAATAAAGAATTTTGATCGAGGGATCCTTTCTAACAACAACAACTATACGTTCTATAAAGTCGAACAAGATCTTATTGCTGCGTTCTTCAAAGCTAGAAAAAACGAAAGACGGGTAATCTTCACTAAAATATGATTCAATAAATCCGTTCTTTTGCAGATCAAGACCTGGGCGAACTACCAAGAAACCCACTGCGTAAGGTACATGGACATCATTTATGAGTAAAGTTTAAATATCGGCTACTATGAATGGCTGAATTTTAGATAGAGATGGTTTGAGGGCTGTCAGATGCTTACTATGCTTACGCAGCTTACTATGACCGAGCCTTCTAGCCTTAATATCAACGGGCACCTCCCCCACTTTCACCTGCTTATTGAAGCATTCCCAGATCTTCAACGCTATCTCATTATCGGATATATATTGCATTGCACCGGCCTTTAAGCCAGAAAGATAGATACGAATAAATATGCTAGTTACCTCAGCATCATCGTATTCCTCAGCTTTCTCCCTCACAAGTTGCTCAATCAAAGCAGCGATAGTTGGTAAGGGTAAATCTTTCCCATCCTCTCGAAATGGGATGGCATCACCGATTGTATAAGGAACCTCCACGCCAGGGATTTTCATGACATAGCTCATTGTAAACTTACCGTAGTCAGACTCTGTTGTGTAGGCATACTTTATTAGTAGTCGCATAAATGCTAAGACTATAAGATCTATCTCATTTAATTTGAAGAATGGCATATTGAACTTTATTCTACAGATTCGCAATCCTGGATAGGGTACAATGGTATTTTCATAATTGATCGAATTCAGTAAGCTGCCCCATAAAACATCATATTGATCTTGAGTCCCCAGTGAGAGTAGATTATAAGTGCAAGGCATAGTCGCTTCATTTAAATAATACAAATCTAGAAAGCCATTACCATAGTCGCTTTGCTTTGAAGGGACGGTAAATATCCTTCATTAGGGTGGGTTCCCTTTCTATGCGGTCAATCCAGTCCCGAAGTTCCGAGCTTGTATAGTTTTCCACCTCTATATCCCACCTTAAAATGTCAGCTAAAAGAAGATCACGATTCAAAAAGAAGGCTAATGCCTTTTTTATCTTTCCCCAGCTTTCTATTCCCAAGGGATCAAAGGAGTCCTGTGGAGATAGGAGATCCTTCGTAGCTTGATTAAGAGCCGCCTCCCTGCTCGTACTTGGTAATTCGTGAATACTGCAATGCAAGGGTGATGAAGAAAAGTTTTTTTAGCAGAGTTTACGAGTAGTCCTAAATCAGGTGATTGCAAGGCCATAGGCTTAACGAGCAATTGCTCCGGTACTGAGAACCACCAGTAAGAGATACCTATTAGCAAAGTCAGAAGCAAAACAAATCGAAGATCCCGGACATAGGAAAAAGAAAAAGAAGCTTGGGCCTCTTGGGCCTACGGATAAGAGTTTAAGTTAGACTTTCTATTCCTGTCCCGCTTTCAACTGACTCCGTCCCTGCGGGGCCCGGCCATTACACATCCTGATCCCCTCCACAGCAAGAGAAGCATTTGATGGCATGATTTATACTCTTGCTTCCTGATCTCACATCTTTGCAAATTCCATTTTTTCTTCCATTATCTGAGATGGTGTCTTACTAATGCACGGGAGTGCAGGATCTCGTGGAGAATATTTTTAGACGTCTTTCTCTTTGTCCCAGGGATGAAGCTAGTTAGTACTAATGAGGCTGTCCAGGTAAGGTATAAGTCTCGAGACAATAATTATAGTCAAAATCTTCTTCGTGGTATTGCAAAGGCTTACACGATCTAAACTGATTGATCAGTTCAGGATGGTTAGAGATCGGAGTGATGAAGGTTTGGTTCATATGTGGTGGACAGAAGGTGCTAGCAAAGCTATTCTTATTTTTTCACAAACAGATTTATCAATGATGTCCCGTCAGATAGAATATGGTTTCAAGACCTGATGGTTAAGGAGCGAGGTACGAGCTGAATCTTTCAAACTGCAGCTTTGATATTGTTCTTTTACTGACTCCTCATAACACTATTAATGCATCTATTCTATTCAACTTAGAAGTCATTTTATATGCCTAAGAGCTACTGCTTAGTTACTCAGGAACAACTGAGATTATAGAACCAGAAGTTCGTTAGCAAGAGTTCGTACCGAAGGAGCTACAGGACCACTGGACCGATACACAAGACAGAAAGCGAAGAGATAGATAGAAAGAGGAATTCTCGTATGTGATATCAGAAAGAGAGACAATAGTATTTGAATAACTACCGTTGGAGTCTTACCCTTGGTTGGATCCCTGACTACTTCGGATCCATCGGTTGGCTCATTCCCAAAAGAAATCTCTGCGATTTCCGCAACTGGGGGAGAGTCATCCTCCTATACATTCTCATCCAGTTCTTCTGGTTGACCTTCTTTTGGACTGGACCAAATACCCGCACATAGTTTACTCCTTTGGGGGGATAATTTCCAAAACTGAAGGACCACGTTCTTTGAAACGTCATCGTCCCCGTCGTCTGAATCTTCTTTTCGGCGGGGCTTTTCTTCCGTCTTACAGGTACTGGAGTCATGCATATCCACATCCTGCTCCGATATCCCCTCGGGCTCCTTTTTCCGAGGCTCTTCTTTTTCACGGCTCTTCTGAGGCTTTCCAACCAACCCTGTTGACTCGGAGTATTCAACCCTCATTCGCCTCGCCATCTTCTTCCTCCGCTGCCATCTTCGCTTTTGGCACCTTGTCATTTGGGGAATCCACCTCGAAGAAGGGAGCCCAGGAGCGTAGTTTGGCCTGTGTTCAAACCACTGACCCACCGGAATCTTTGGTGGCCTGAAACTCTTAGATCCAAGGCAAAGACCGTCGGAAAAGGATTGCCAGGCTTAGAGTGAAATCCGTTCGAAGAAATGCTTTTTACCGCAACTTGCTCCTTCTAGTGGTTCAGTCCGGGTCCAGCTAGTTCAAAGTGACTCATCGCAAATTGAATCTTACCAAGGAAAATAGTGCAACAGAATTGACTGGATCAACAGAATCTAAAGTTTACGAGAAGTGTAAAGTGCTGTATTTTGACAGACTTGCTTTGGCCCCGGGGCAGTCCGTGAGCAGGAAAAAAAAACGTTGTCAGAGGACTACAGCCGTAGTCCAAAGAGAAGAGCTGGTACAAGCACTTTCTTCCTATAAAGTAAAGGATTCGAGCACTCATAGCGTACTTCTTCCGTTCGTGACCCATGAGTCATTCACTCGCCGGTCGGGTAACTCTAGATGGATTCTTCCTCATTACGCTTCGCTTGACTTTAATTGAATTGGAAAGAGTCATGTTCCTATAAAATAAAAAAGCTCCCCGTAATGCTTGTATTCCCCGGAAGGAACGGTTTCCCTACTCGCTTGCTAATGGACTATAGCCGGAACGAGGGCACGGATTATATACCAAGTCTTTCCTATTCTTTTAGTCTTGCGGGTGAAAGCCTCGAAAAAGGCTTAGCCATTTCCTAGCAACACAGGGCAGACTAGAAAGGCGAGAGGATAGCGTAGCTACATGAAACCAAGTCATTCTAGAAAGAATACTTGCGGGCATGCGAGACTGGAACCAAGGCCAAGGGCAGGAACTCCACCAACAGGAAATCCTATCATCAACCAATAGGCCAGGAGCTTCAACTGAAGCCGAGGAGCTCTAAAAGTAAGACAACTATAAATCGGTTCTTGCTCCGCTTTCAGGCAATTCTTACCAGGTCAAGACTAGACTAGGAGTAGGTGTGTAAGCAGCCAATCCAATAGTGCTTCTTACGAAGAAGTGTTTCAAGTCAGGGCCTAAGGAAGTGAGTATTCCCCTACTAGCCTTTTAAGGTAAGGTAAGGTAAGGACGGTTGAAGGCCAAGAGTGAGAACTGCTTGCCGGATGAAAGTCCCTGCACTAGAAAGAGAAAGAGGAGCATCCAATGAACACCGGGAGAGGGTGGAAAGACATCCCAGGGAAGAAGCAAGCAAGAAAGAAGGAGTCCGGGTTCAGGGATGAGCCAGGAAAGCAGGCACAAAAGCAACTCGACCTGAGGCAGAGTCGAACTAAGAAGATTCGGAGTAATGAAAATCGAACTCAAAAGCAATGCGAGAAAATCCTCCTAGAAAGAGGGACTTGAGACGGGAGGTCAGCAGTTAGACTCAGCTTAGCAAAAAGTGGTTCACCTAAAAGCACATACCCTCGATACAAGATTGACTTTGACATCGTTCGTGAACTGATACACACAGGGGCCCCGTCTAGGGGCATTAGTCAAAGGATACCCATACTAGGTAGAAGACTAAAGGAATTAAAAGACTAGGCAATGTGGCCTTTACCACAAAAAAACATAGGTAAGACTATACTTAAAAGAAAAGCAAATAGAACTTCCACGTCTTCGACCACTGTCTGCAAGATCCGGTCTTAGTGAGAGAGTTGGGATTTTTCTTAACACATCGTAGTTGGACAGCTGGAGGAGTGCAAGTTTTTTGGGTGTTGGCAGCACACATATAGCACGTGTGCCGTGAGTGAGAGGGTCAATCACTCTCAGATAAATTCTCGAACATGATGAAGAACTCTTATCGGCTTGAGGCTTCTTTGAAAGCTGAGTAGAAATATCATAAGAGAAGAAAGTACGCCCGGGAAGGGGAGAGTGGCCGAGTGGTCAAAAGCGGCAGACTGTAAATCTGTTGAAGTTTTTCTACGTAGGTTCGAATCCTGCCTCTCCCACTTTTTTGTTGTAGACTTCAGAGAAAGGAGGCATTCTGGCGGGCGCGTGCG
>CAOJCP010862680.1:0-19343 GCA_948332465.1 Euphorbia lomelii
CTACGATCCCGGCAGAGGAGAGCTCTTTTCTCGCACATACAATAGAAGAGAGATTGGTGTTCAGTGTACCGCACCGAAGCTTGCCTATGCGAAGCAAGCTTTTACTTCATCGAAAAGAATGCATTGGATGGATGCCCGGGCATTGAGAAGGAAGGACGCTTTCAAAGGCTATCCAATTTCAGTGCCATATGAGTCAAGAGCTAGAGCAAGCTACCACAATCTGTTATTATCAACTCCCAGCCAGTTCTTTCTCTTCCCACAGATAAGTTATGAAAGTGAAAGTTCTATTGGGCATCTTCTCGCTTACGACTTGGTCTCGTATGGGACCTCATGATGGAATGGCTACCTTTTTTGTCTACTCAAGAGCGGGATACTTAGCTGAAAGGGTGAACAAGGCCGAGCGCCTTCAAACCTTGCTCCAGACTACCTTCGTCGGGCAGCAGTCGAAGAAGGGATAGTGCTCCTTTCATTAAGATCTGAGACTATTAACGGATTTCTCTCCAATTAAATTAAGAAGTGACGGAGGTCTTTCGAGATTGAATATGACTGATAATTGTCTATATAAAGAAGAATTCTGTCTTTCGAAGCGTTGGGAACAAGGTAGGAGTTCGTTCTTGAGAACATAGGAAGCTTTGAGTGCTGCTAAGGTCTTTTGTAAGTTCCTGCATATCAATATCAGGTAAGCGCTGTGTGCTAAGTTTATAAGTCCGTCTATGTCGATTCAGTTGCAGTTATTCGCCTATTGAGAGAGCAATAAAGAGACGAGGCAGCTAGTTGGCCTTTTAGATAGAATCAACGGGGTGAAAGGACCTTTCAGTGGCCTCTTGAAGCCGCCCCCTTAGGTAAGGGGTTCCCGGGTATCTTCCCATTGGCCTTGAAGATTTCTTTTGTTTGACAATGCTTTTCCGGCTAAAAGAATTCGTTTTCTTTCTTGCTTCATTTGCTGTGTAATGAAAGTCCCTTGACTTCAGGTTTGAAAAGACTGGTCTAGCTCCTTTTCCTAAGCGCGGCTTTCCCGCTTTGGTTCAGCTACTCTTCTTTTCTTTCACCTTGTTGGGACCAGAGGAAGTAAAGTTACTCCATTGGCTCCTTCTTCACAATCTCTTGCTTGTTGGTGGCACTCAAGCTTCTGGGACCGTTCCCCCAACGTCTGCTTTGAAAGCCAGTGACACTTCTCAAACACCTCAGATCAAGAGCATTTCCTCAACACTGTAAGGCATAAACAATTTCTTGCATTTCCTAAAGATTAACTAACAATTCAACGGTGGTTAAGACGAGTTCCGTAGGTCTCATACAAGACTCTTAATAGTCCAATTCGCTTCTTTCGTCCCCGCCTATACGGGATCCACTGTATTAGCTGCTATCTCTTATTGATTAAAATGGGGAAAGGGCTTTTTCAGCTTTGGTGCGCAAGGGCTCTTCCCTAGAGCTTTCCCGCAGTTCGGGACTTTTAGCACAATATCCTAAGCCATCGGGGATGTCTAGCATCCAGGCCCTCCCTGTTCCCCAGAAACTTCAAGGCCTTCTGTCTTATATCAGAAAAAAAAGAGTTCCTAGTCATAGCTTTCACCCACCGTCCTACGCAATTACATGAGGGACACCGGAGAGCAGAGGGAAGAAAAAAAAGTCCCTTTAAGTGTGAAAAGGGAGGAAAGCCGGTTCTATACCAGAGGAGTTAAATATAGAGTAGAGTGGCGTAAGCAGGGAAGGCAGAGGGAAGGACTAGTTCGCTTACTTAGGTAACACATAGTTTACTTAGGTAACACATAGTTGCTTAGGTAAGTCAAAAACTAAAGCACATAGTTGCTTAGGTAAGACGGAGTTAGGTTAGTACTAGGGCTGGGCTGCATACTCCAGATCTTATAGGTTACAGTAGTGCCTTTCGGTTTCTTTCATTTGCTTTCAAGTCTAGTGGAATCACGTATGATAGCTTTCCCGCAAAACACTATTCTATTAGGTCACGAACTCGTACTCGCTTTCCGAAAAGAGTACTTGAGACTCTTTCTCGGCTTGACTTGACGTTGACTCCTCCTTTATAGTTTAGTACCTGAAGTGGTACGCTAGTGCGTGGTGACGGAACTACATTCAACTGTGACTCCACATTGGATCGGGAATGTTTACCGGGTAATGGGGCAACTGATGCCTTTGGTGCTGGGCTCACTTCTGGCTATGATGCTTCTATCTTAGCTACTGGTCCTACTGGCGGTGCTTCTTAAACGGATGAAAGAACCGGCATCTAATTGAAGATTTCTCCCCTAGAAAAAGTAGAAGCTGCTTTCACGAGAGGTTCCGGAGCTGATAGCATTTTCCCCTTAGGTCAATCGGGTCGGAATCCCATTCTCAACAGCAAGATAAGTGAGAGCATTTGTTGCATCTATTACTATTAAGTCAAAGCTAAGAGAAAAGTAGGGTTGATACGAGACCTTCGCCCTCCAAGTCTTCTTTTTTGGTTTGGGGATTAGGTGCCTAGCCTCAGATGGTGCAGACTTCCCCGATTAGGACTATAAGACATGGGAGAGAGGAGTCGGCAGCATTGCTATTGAATGGAATAGAAGAACCACATTGCCGAATGCAGTTAGCTAGAAAAGCAGCTCTAGACCCGGACCCGAGGGAGGGTGCTATACTATATAAGAAGTTCTTGTCGTACTCCTTCAGCCCACATCAAGACTATGTTCTGCTTTCTTCTTTGCTTACAGCCGTTCTTCTTAATAGAATATTTCGAGAATTTTTATCTGTTACTACGAATAAGCTTCGAATGGTAAGCTCTCTTTACTTAAAAAACTGATACTTGATTTTCCGTAAGCCTTTCTTTTCTTTCTTTAGACTTGTTCTTTAGACATAGAAAGCATAAAGAAGTATTACAGACCATACTAAGACGAAAGGATATCTCTCAGTGGTTTCGTGCATCACTTATGCGTTTTGATTTTCTACTTTTGTATTGTAAAGGATAATCCTACTTTGAACAAGTATACACCCGACCCGGGGTAACCTCACTTTGATAGAGATGCTACTCATTAACCGGCCTTTGATCCTAGAAAGCAGTATAACCTCGGAAAAGAGAAAGCAAGATAGCGTTTCCCCTATTTCAGAGAGAAAGAGTGAAAGTACGCGCCCAGAGCAAAGATCGTAGGCTTTCTTTGCTTGACAGTCGACTCGCTCTTTCCGCTCTCCCTTTTACCCGAAACTTTTTCTTTACTTGAAGAGGGGACACATTGAAATCCACTTTCAAGTCTTCGTGACTCACGCCCGGGAGGCACTTCGATCACTCAAGGAAGCGAAATACATGATTCCTCACCGAGGTTTCAATTGTCAATTTCCCCAAAAGCTAAAGGACTGCTTACGGACCTTCTCCCACTAAGGGTCCTAGACCTGTACCTGGATCTGCAGACACCGAAAAGCCAGCCCCTATTTGATGCCCTTATTCCGAGTATTAAAAAAAGAGGGAATTGAGCCGAAGAGGAAAAAAAAAAAAAAAAAAAATGAGACACCAATCGAAGGCTTCCGCTTAGACGATTCCAATGTTTGGATAAGCCGGGTAGATTACTAGACGTAGTAAATAGCCCAGGAAAGAAGAATCGAACCTCGAAGACTCTCCGGCTTCCCTCAAGGAGCAGAGACCCAAACGAATGAAAGAAAACTAAACTCACCAGGGTCAATTTCAACTCAAAAAATAGGATCCCGATTCTCAAATGGAAAGAGGATACAGAGCGGGTGAGACAATGCCCCAGTGTTAGTGACATTAAGCATTCCAAGGGGTGGAATAACTTATCCCATGCCTTCCCAAGACAGGTAGTTCCTTTGATTTCACCATACTTAGTCTACCGTGGGAAGGGACGATCGGTAGGAATGGATTTGGTAATTATGTTAAGACAAAGAGAGGAGCCGTTCGCAGACACTTTGCGGGAAAGAGCTCATAGAGGGTCTTTTTTTTGAAGACTTTTTTAATTAAAAGCCTCAGATAATGTTTTTGATCTGTCTCCAACTGACGATTGGCGGGGTTCAGAAGATGCTTGACCTTCTGGTTGGTTAACTTATTAAGAGGACAGGGAAGTGAATGCCTAGAGGGAAGACGAGTTAAAGTAAGTTCTCACAGCCAGCGAGTTCGGAAGTGAGTGAGTTGTTAGCCCGCAAGCTAGCGTAGAACTCTCTTTTAGCGGTAGTCCTTGAAGCGAAGCAGTAAAATTTTTTTTCTTTAGCAGGTAGACAATTGAGTCTGACGTCACCAGGCACTTGGCCTGCTCCGCAAGAGATTGCTCTCGCCCGCCAATGACCCTACCCGCTTTTCGTTCCAGTCTTCCATTCCTGAAGAAGGTCTTCGCTCATTCTTGATAAGGTTATTAGTGAGCCGAGCGTTAAGGAAGATGTGGACACAAGTAACTGACGAAAGCACTAATCGATTCAGCGCTACTAACATAGGCAATTTCTTGTATTGCTTTCATGCTATCTTTCCTCATGTCGCATGTGATGTCGCTTTTGATCAATTCTATCTATGTGTCGGTAGATGCGAGCTATGGATTGATTCTCTTCGATAAGAAGGGTAAATCGCTGTCAAATCTCACTAGAATTTCTTCTATCTAGGGAAGTGGAATCTCTTACCTCACTTTTCTATTCTTTTTCACCTTGGAATGCAGAACTGGAGATGAAACGAGGGACTTTCGAACGAGCGTAATATATGAAGCGAGTATAGAGCGTAGGCTTTCGAGCCGTAGCCTACGCTTTCTCTCTTTTATGCACTTGCCTAGAAGAGAAGGCTTACGGGTCCGTGGGTAAGCAACCGCTGCTTATCGATTAATAGAGCCAGCTCCACGTCCGAGCCTTAGATTAGAATAGAACAAGACATTTTCATTCTAGCGCACTAGCCTCAGCTAGACTCCTGCTTCAAGTGCTGATTTGAATTTCTGGAGTGAGAATAGGCCTAAGGGTGGTTGTAAATCACTAGGAGTGGGCATGCTACGAGCTCTATGCCAGCCGGGTAAGGAGGGGATGCAATCATAGTGTTCATCCTTCCCATCAGCTCCGATATCCGAAATGGCTGTTGAGTCGCTGTGGCGAGACACTTCCCATTCTATAGATGGATACCGAGTTCGGGGGGCGGGGAAAGGCGTAGCATATTACTACATGGGGGAAAATATCGACCATAATTATAGTGTACACTACTAGAGTTCTGATTAAGGATAGAAAGAATTTATGGTATCAAGACAGAAAGTTCAGATGCGAAAGCAGTCCAAAGCGCGACCCTCCTTTTCTATAGGATAATTCCTCTTATCGATGATAGCAGCAAACTCCACTTCTTCAACAAGAGAAAAGATCATATCGTCAACAGCAAGTAAAGTCTGAAATGCCTCAGAATAAAGTCTCGGTCCTGCTCCTGGCTTAACCATCCTACGTGACCCCTACTGCAATCAGACAGTGGAAAAATCTTTCTAACTTAGGCGCGACGACACCTAGAGTTGTTACAGTGAGTTAGAGCGTAAAGCCTGAACATGTACCAAAAAGGGAAGTATACATCTCTCTCTCTCACGGATATTCTCCACAGGGGGAGAACTCAGTTTGCCGCCTGAATCAGTCCCTTTATGGACTTAAACAAGCGTCCCGAAATTGCCAAATTTTCTTCTGCTTTACTGGATGCTGCTTTTCTTCAATCCCAGGCCTTTTTACTCGTCGACGTGGAAACTATTCTGTTTTTTATTTTAGTATATATTGATTAAATTGTAATCACTGGTAATGATAAACAATTAAGCATATCAAACATTTGCTTCATCAACAATTTCGGATTAAGGATCTCTCGGAAATCTCACTTTCTTCGTTGAAGGAGGGTATCCACTTTTGGTTGTAGTCCCGTATTCATTAAAGTACGTAATTCGTCAGTAAGCAGCAAGAACTTCCTTTTCTTACTAGATAGATCTTGGCCTAGTCTTCAGTCTCATCTTCTTACCTCTTCTTCTTAGCCCTTTGGCAAGCACATGCTATATTTTATCTTTCATACCGAAACCATGAGATTCAACTTCAAAGAAAGTCTCTTTCTATCTCTTTAGAAATTACCTATATAAGAGAGAAAGTCAAGATAGAGTTGCCGATGCCTATGCATATACAGCAGTCTAAAATCTCCCTAACACTATGTACTATAATACCCTTAAAAGAAGGATCAAAGAAGGGATTTCTATGCATACTGCTAGTCTAAGCATTTGTACTAAGCCTATAGTCTTCTAATACCAATCACAAAGCTTTAGGCCTTCACTTTCTTCCGCCGGGATTTGACCTCTTGGCGCAAGATCATGCCGAAAAGCCCCAGGCTCTCCTTTCGCTTTGCTCAAGCTAGTCCCTTCATCTTACCAGTCTACAAGAATGAAGGCAATGAGCAGTTCTTTCCGCTTATAGATAGGGCTTGTAAGGTACGAGATGCAGTGGTCTCGGCTTAAGCTCTGGTCCACCCAGTGAAATCAGAACCGCAAGGGAAGAAGCGAGGTTAGTATGAACTTCACCATCTATTTAGTAGTTTGTTGAGGAGCTTTTTCCCGGATCAAAAGAAGGACACAAGTCGCATAAAGACCGTCTTTTTGGCTGTAATTACCGAGATTTCATTCATTAAGAAGATTTTTGTACGGGATTTTCTTCGCTAGCCAATCAAGCAAATAGGCGCGGTTTTCTTATACATTTCCTTATGACTATCTTATAGCCTGCCATATACAGGATTGCTGTCTAACTGGTGCAGGTCTCCTTCAATCATACCAGCCGAGTGGTAAGGAGAAGATAGTCGCTTAGGATGAAAGGCGTCGGGGAAAGATAGGATATTGGATCGGGTTGAAGGGCAGATATAGCGTATGTTCCGGGAGAGAGATTGCACAAAGAAAGTCAGGGAAAGACTGCAGCCTTTGGGTTGGAACCTTGTACCCTTTGAAATACCTAATATACTTTATTTTAGGCATCAAAAGACCAGGGCTAGCGAGCTCGGGCCTCGAAAGATATTGGATAGCCTGTTTTTTCTTATTAAAGAAAGCAGAAATCCGCCGGGATCGGTATGGCTAGGGAGCAGCGAATAAAGGTGACAGGGCTTACATATCTTCAGAGTGAAAAGAGAAGGATAGATTCGAACGGAAGAGAGAGCGAAAGCGTATAACTTGATGTTGGAATGGAAAGGAACGTCGGAGCCCCGACTTACCACTAGACAGTGACGTGCTTTTTGAATCTTGCAGCACAAGGAAGAAAGACGAAAGTGAAATGCCATTAGCCTTAGCAGCAGAAAGAAGTCACCAACTAATTGAGTAGATCTTTCACCAAAGATGTGCTTGTGGGATCAAAGCACATCAGACCTTATTTTAATTGAATACCTTCACTTTAGATTATAGGCTTGGGCAGTGAGGAGTGAGGGGGCAAAAGCCCAGACCTTATCGCACACGATCTGTAACTGGTTGGTAATGGAGGAAAGAAGGAGGATTCCCTAAAAGCTTCTCTTACCTCTCACTGAGCTATCCTAAGTCCTACCTGCGCTCTAAATCTCTCTTTGCTCCTTTCTGGCAGCAGGGATTACCTACCGTAAGCAAGTATACCCACTTCTATGCTCTATTTCTCTTTCTCGTTCACTCCGTTCCACTCCTAAATAGAAAACATCCTATATTATAAGGAGCTATCACAGATCCCTTAATCAATAGCCTATATAATATCCATAGCCAGCCTACCCAAACTCTATCGATCCAGTCCCTTCGTCCCTCGGTTCAAAACTGGTCAAGAATAAGTCAGTTAAACTCGTCTGAGGGTAATCCCCTACAGTTGCAGCAGAAGTACCTCTTTCCTTCCCGCCAGTGAAAAGTGCTTCTACCTTCTCTTCTTTCTGCGCAAGCTAGAAAGCGTCTTCCTTTTGAATTGAAGCCATGGAATATTTACGTGGGTGGTAACCATTTCCTGAAAGAAAGTTTATGATCTGATCAAGTCAGCGGAAAAGAAGCTTTAGCCTTCTATGGGTATGGGTGAAGATAAAAAAGAAAGAATATCTTAAGGTCGCTAGGACAAGGGCTAAAGCGTATTCCGATTAGACAGTTATCTTAAAGTCATATGGGGATAGAAAGAAAGCTTTGGGTAGCCGGTTATAGGGTAAACGGCGGACGGGCTAGAGAGAATTCCTATTTATATTTCTGGCTCACTCTATCTTTTTTCTAAATAGGAGTTCCCATCCATCATCCCCGTATCGGCATGTACAGCCCTACTTGGGGGCTTTTGGCATGGAAAGGGGGAATCATAGCTCTCACCTATGATGTTGATAAATCAACTGTTGTAACTAAGAGTAATAACACGTATTATATTCCAAAGCATAGTTACGTGTATTGTACCTTAGATGTCTCAACACTACCAGTCCAGCTCAGCCTTCCGATGGTATACAGAATGGAAGAGTGTCAGCCCTAACGGGGTAAATCCAACTTCTATGACTGATCTAAATCTAACGGGGGGGTACTTATGCGCACCATCGGTTGATATGTATCATCGCTACAGTCTCCTAAGGACCAATGATCATAATCATTTTTATATTGATCTAAAAAATGGTGATTATGCCCAACTCTGTCTTGTAATGAACGCACTTCAGAATCAGCCCTTTGAAATCAACACTAAATTATTGGATTTTATTGATAAATACGAGCAGGAATTTGTCCTAAATGGGTTACTCATGCCTAAATTTCTAGCAGAAATTCATTTAGTAAATGTGGAAAGTTTGCTAAGAGAGTTTCACGTCAAGGAGAATATAGTTAATAAACTATGTAGCTTTTCCGAACTACTTACTGTATTAAGTAAAGACATACAACGTGCTCGTTATGAGCAATTTTTTTTCAAACTAGCCCACGCCTACAAGGACTATAATTTCTATTTTCCGGCATTTCTTGACTTCCGAGGACGAATCTACCGCTGCGGGGTCTTACATTTCCATGAGCGCGATCTTGCAAGAAGCCTGATCACCTACGTGTATTCAGAAAATCATGAAAATGAGAATCAAAAACTAGAATCATGCTTACCCGCCGCAGCTTTTCATTACAAGTCTTTCTCCTCTGATGCGGAGGCAGTAGACTGGTTAAATAATTCTTATTTTCAAAAAAAGAAATCTCGTAAAGAAATAATTCAATTCACTCGGAATGCAAAAAACCCCTTTCAGCATCTCGGCTATATGATTGAAATCTTAACCCAAGATTATAAACGGCTAAATAAAATTCCTATTACAAAAGACGCCTCGGCGAGTGCGTATCAACTCATGAGTTACTTTTGCCTAAAACTTCTTTTAGTTAGTGATAGCTAGGCCTCTGATCTCTCTAGGTAGTTTGAACTATGCTCCTTGGGCTTTAGGTTAAGGCTTATCCTTATGATTTTCAGGGAAAAATAAAGAAGAAGAGTCAGCCGGGTAGTACGCGTGGGAACAGAACTGGTGTAACAGCTTAACCTCGTGACACAAAAGAAGAGGGGTCCCTTACGAGGAGAGTCTTTCCACGGAATTGAGCTTGGAATAATCGACAGACACACCACAACTTCTTAGTCTGTACATTCCAACTGCCTTTCCTTCTCACTATAAGAGAAAGGGCGGGAAGAACTTCTTTGGAATTCCTTCACCTAAGCTAAGAACTTAAATAAAGGTGTTACCTAGAAAGTGAAAGTCTCTTCTTTTGAGGATGCGGAGGAGGGTAGTATGGAAAACGAGATAAAGGTGTGGTCATTGGAGGAGGAGGAGTAGGAACAACAGGTATTCCCTCCCGCACCCTCTCCCCGGATTTACAGGCAGGCAGGGGCGTCGTAGGTGAAAAGACAGAGGCAGAAGAACAAGCAGAAGCAGGAGATACTAGAGCATAGCTCCTTCAAATAAGTAACTACTTACCTCGGCCTTCTTTTGACAATCACCTATCCGTTTTCTCTCTTTCTAGAAGATCTTCAGTTCCTAAATCCTTTTCTAAAGAAATACCGAAACAGAACAAGGGAAAGACATTGGAGGTGGTCTTACGAGCCTAAGTCCTTTAATGAGAAAGAATGAAAAAAGACCGATCCGATATCGCCCCCGCCCCTTATATAATATAATATATTTATATGTGCGCGTACTACTTCTATCTCAGGAGTTTCCTTTGGGGCAGATCGTCTTGTAAAGCTCTAGAGGACAAGACTACCTACTTTCTATAAGGTAAGGTGCATTTCTGTCCATCTAAGAGCCTATCCCATCGCGGGGAAAAGGGAAGATTGACTTCTAAACTAAAAGAGCCTATTGGACATGGACATTATTGACTAAAAGACTGGTTCTGATTAGACTAGCTAGCCTTCCTTAGCCACGCCTAGAGATTCTCAAGCTGTGGTTCGCCCGGGGGCCTGCATCATCTTTATAAGCTTAGCGAAGCGCGCGAGGTGGGCCTTTCTACTTCCCCTCACCCTCTATCTTCTTTTAAGCCTTTTTATATTATAGGCGTAATGTCATCCCCCCAAGCTACTCTATGGGGAATTCCCTACGGGCTAATCCTCTTTTTTTGTCTACATCTCTGGGCCCTCTTTGGCTTCTTCTTATTCAAGGACAGCCTCCCCCATCGAAAACAGCCCTTAGTCCCATTTTTTTTCGGCGGGCTTTTTTGGCTATTTTCCCGAGCTTGCCTGGCTGAAAAAGTGGGTCGATTCCCCCGCCAGATGTTTAATCACTTGTAAAGGCATATGTGGTTGTTTATGTAATGTAGTGTTTTATGTAGTAGTAATGAAGAAAGATTTTTTACATGATGCCTGACTTCCAAATAATGGTTCGATGGGTGCAGCATGAGCTAACGCCTTCAGAATATACTGAACTGAGGCTATGGTAATGGAAAAATAACAAGTAGAAGACACCAGGCCAGGCTTCTGGCCCGTGCATATCTTAACTAGCGGACTTAGCCCGAAAAGAGGATTGCCTGCTCTTCGTAGAGCAACTATTTCACTTCTTTCGATTTCTATTAGTGAAAGGCTCCATCCCAACTTTCGAATGATTGCTAAGCCTCTTTCTTACTTTACTACCTTTACTACTAGTGGCATTTCTTTCTTTGAGCTCTATCCCGCCCTTCAGCTTTCCTTGAGTAGGATTGGTGACGTTAAATTGAATTTTAATTAAAAAGGCACCTTTCAGGGGAAGGAAAGCCATTAAGCAAGCCCTAACTTCATACTCTATTTCCTTCCCAAGAGAAATGGAAGGAAATGGAATGAATTGTCGCCGGAAGTTACTCTTTCTATTTCTCTTTTCCAGGCATAGAATCAACACTTAATAAATCAAAGGTAGGTGTATAAACCCTTCTCTTGATCCAACCAACTCATGCCGTCGCCAATCCAGTGCCCAGAAGTAGAAGCAAGTTAATATTTTTATAATTATAATAAAAAAGAAGAACTTTGTGTCACTGGTACTGATCTGATGGGGTAACCGTACCTTTACCTGCTTGTGGGGTATCCCCAGCCTAATTCCTTCCGTTCCTACTTGATCGAGTTGTACTTCTAAAAGAAAGAAATCCAACAACCAATTCCATCAAAGTGAGTGTGTGAAGTAAAGATAGATCTGAAAATAGAAATTAGGTTACATTGCTTTCGAAGGAAGTAAATTGGTAATGCAACTCGTTCATAAGCCAGTTCTAGAAGGAAGTAACTCTCCGGTAATATAAGAATGAGAGGAGGACGCCGCTAATGAGGTTTCCGGGTTCTACTTGAAACTTTTCAAGTAGTTGGTGAGTACACCCGGTATCCCCCCGGTACACCTGTTGTTCTAAATTCATGTTCATTTAGAAGGCTCCGAGTCCGCAACGGTTCGAATCAGCTATTCTTCGAAAGATTGATTTCCTGTTCGAACTGTTGAATCAGTCAGGGTTGTTGTACATTTCTTCTTTCTATCTCCATCTGGGCTATTGACGGCTACCAACCCCCGATCTATCTCTTCTTTTGATTTGAAAAAGAAAAGGGGTGACCCGAATTTCGGTGTCCAGAGGATCCATCTCTTCGACGGGTATAGAGGCTGGTTGCAGTGCTCCAAACCTTATAGACACCATGTTGGTAGTCGCTTGTCTTATGAGTGAATCTCGATCTATATCTATGGCCTATTTGATTGAAGCGCCTGTTCAAAAGATCAGATAGGCGGATTCCAGCAAGGCTGGAGGCTAGCTCGTGCAATCAAAAAAAAAGTCCTTCGCCTTAGTAAGCTAGCTTTCTAAGCCCGGGTAGGACGTGGATCGATCATGACGAAAATGGACTTCTCCGTAATGTAATAGAAGAGTCACAGTCCCTTCTCGACCAGACGAAGGAAATATTAATTCCATTCAGGCTTCAGGCTTGACCCCCCTGGAGGCGTAAAGTTCATCATTTAGTATGGTGGGGGCCTCGCCTGGCAGATTTTGATGACTTGGATGCTGGGGGATCTGGATAGGGTCTCGCTCATAGATAGAGGAAGAGTACGCGCGCTACGGCTTAGGCAGTTGGTCGGATCAGATAGCCTAGCCCTTCGGTTCGGGCAACCAACCGCACATCAAATTCCGATCAAGAACTTGGAGGGATGGCTGAGTGGCTTAAGGCATTGGTTTGCTAAATCGACATACAATCTTCTTGTATCATGGGTTCGAATCCCATTTCCTCCGGCAGAACGGGCGTGAGAGAAAGAACCTCTCTCTTGGTCTTGGTGGAGTCCCCCGAATAGGACTACTTAGTGACTAGGAACAGAGAGCCTGTTGCGCGTTTTTTTTGGGCCTATCTGCTTTCTATAAGCAAGCTCCCTCCGGCAGTCCCTGGACGGCTCTCGGTTCTTGAGCATGTTGGGAGATTCGGCGGCAGTTGAAAGAGCTGCTCGAAAGCTTGACGAACAAGCAAGCCTTCTAGATATAAATTTCGATTTTTTTAGGTAAATAAGACAGACCTTACTAGTCAAGTCAAGTGGTAAGGTAGGGCGGTATTCGATGAAGAAAACAGACTTTAGGAAAGTGGTTCAGGTAGCTCAGCTGGTTAGAGCAAAGGACTGAAAATCCTTGTGTCAGTGGTTCGAATCCACTTCTAAGCGGGCGAAGGGTCGGATTTTCAAGTGAAAGAGGAAGCCAAAAAAGATGAGCGCTCCTGCACTATACGGTGGCGGTAGGGTTGGGGTGGTGGAGGCAGATTTTAGAAATCTAAAAAAAAAGCGGTTGATTACTCGGATTGGTTCTCGCGTCCCTGTGCCTAGCCTAAAAGGATGGACGGGTGCGGTTCAAGTGTTCATCGATCGGGTGGATCTATATGCTCCGGGGGGGGGTGATACGAGGTGTAGCGCAGTCTGGTCAGCGCATCTGTTTTGGGTACAGAGGGCCATAGGTTCGAATCCTGTCACCTTGATGTGATGGGCTGAAGTGCACAGCCCAAGCAAGCAATAGGCTGGCTAAAAAAAAGCACATATTTTACGCACCCATGGCTCTCAATCGTTTTTTACTTTTCGTTCTGACTCTGTCTCACTCTTTCTTTCGTTTCCTCTTATCTTAATAATAAGAAAATAAGGCACCGTAACTTGAAGCGAACCAGAAAGCACTCACTGCAGTGGTCCCCGCGAACTTATATAGTGTCACTGCTAATTGCTTTGTTAGCGCGGTTAGCGGGCAGGCTGGAATCGAAAGGAATGTTAGCCACTAGGAGTCCTTTATTTCAGTAGCCAAATAAGAGTCTCTTTACCTTTAAGGTGGAGCAGGCATCGGGCAAGGCCGCGGAGTCATTCCTTTTCTCAAAATTCCGAGCAGTTATCCGACATTCCCTCTCTGAAGGCATTGATTGACTCCGACCCCGAACAGGTAGTTGACTGACTCATAAGTTCAGTCAGTACAGGCATCATTCGGGAGTTCATTCTGGCACTCTTACCAACTGTTCGATTTCTTGCTATCCAATGCATTACGAAGGGAGTGCTTTGAATGCATGCTGGATCATCCGGTTCATCTGGTGAATCCTATCGTAGTTATTCAGCCATCGGCACGGAGTCCTATGCTGGTAAGTCAGACGCTGGAAATTCTCACTCGTGTACGAACAAAACGGAGAAGGAATAGCAAATTAGGCAATTACCGATTCGACTGCTTGAACTGCTAATAGAAGGCTTGCACGAGGAGAGAGCTAGACGGACTAGGGGAATGTGGCAAAGGCTGTCAAGGAAGCGATAAGAGGCAATGGTAATTGATGAGGGGCAAAGCTCCAAAGAGAGGTCCTCGCTTCAACGAATATGCGGAGGGATAAGTTAGCCTACGGGGTTACCTGCGGGACTCTTAGAGGATTTCAGCCTAAAAAAAAATATAGGGTTAAAGGTCAAAGACAAAGAAAGACTTAGAGGAAGCACTTGCTTTGCAGGCAGTTCTGGAGAACGTGTGAGTTAGATACCAGTCAGTGCAGTGGCTGCCTGCTTATGGGCTTGTACGCACGGCTTAGGCAAGTCAGTTGTTTATCCGAAGAAAACGACTTTCAAGCCTTATCTAATCTAAGCCCCTACCCATTATGCGAGCGACTGATCTACTCATTTGGATTGAGATTTTCCACCGCTCTAAATCACCGGCATCCAACCTCGGTCTTTTTGGCACAAGGGATGCGGTTAGTTGAACCGATTTAAAAGGAACGTAGTCGCTATATATAAACTATTGGAAAGGAATTCCCTATTCCGGGGTGCCGCTCGCCTATTTAAATTAAATTAAATTAAATTAAATTAAAAAAGGAAAAGCGATGTTTCGATTCGCTAAGCCAAAAACGAATCCTACTCATGAAGTAGCTCGTACGCTAATGCTGAAGGATGAACCGGACCTTGGCCATGTCTCCTGCTTCAGAAGCCGATCGAAAAAAGAAAACTTGAGAAGGACTTTACAACCTTACTTCGATGTCAGCCAATGGTTGTATTCTGTTTAATCAGAAGTTGTTGATTGGTTTGCCCCCAATCCTCTTCGCTTCAAATGGTAGGGAGTTTAGGTCTCGACCCGTGCCTCTTTGCTGGGCAGGGCCGGTAATCATTCCGTAAATCTGGTTAAAAAATCTCTTATCTCAATTTACGTTTGGATTTTATTAAGATAGAACCTCGGTACATGAAAAAGATTCCACCCAGTCATAGGCGCGTACGGATTCCTATTCACTTAAAATGGCTTCAAGGGAAATGAGATGGAAGATCACTCTAACTGTCAGAGATTAGGATAGCTCTTGAAATACTTAACTTGTTACTTAGGGAGTAGATCTATTTGCAGCACTCGAGAATTGTTAACCTTAGTAAGCGAGGTCTGTGAGACGAAAAGAGCCTTGTCAGATAGTTAGCTCCTTCTAAATTCGGACTGCACCGCAGGGTACGTAGTCGCTATAGCTCAATTACATCGACCCTTGCGCTTCGGAAAGCACAGAGCAGTAGTGGGGTCAAGGGCGATCCCTTCCGCCTTTTTTGAGCTTCTGGAAGAAGATGGAATAGGGAAAAAAGCCTGATAGACATGCCTAAAATTGACCGATACAGCCTGTCTTGTGAATCCAGTTCGAACGAAGGAGAAGCCTATTCGTATTCATTTACCGTTCCCCTTTCATGACTAGATAATTGTCATTCTACCGAGCAAATAGCAGTTGAAAAGGCTGAATCTTCAAATATATGGCTAATTCGCATGGTGCTGTATGGGGACACAAAAAGGTAAATTCGCATATAACTCTACCTCCTTCAAAGGAAGGGGTAGAATCCCAGCTTTCCGTAATACTAGAATAAGAAAGATAAGTCGCACGGCGTTTAAGCTCACTCAAGAATTTACACCGCAGCAGCATAAACTTAACACTAACGAAATGTGATCGAAAAGAACCCGGATCTCTTCTGTCCAAAGTCTTCTATATGGATGGCTTATTTGATTAGTAAATAACCTCTTTCAAGCCATCTCATAGCCCGCTTGAAGCGCAAGGGAGAGGTCGGACATGATCAATAGTAGAATAAGAAAGAGAACAGCTGATTCAATAAGATCTGATTAACTGACTTCACTACCTTACCTTGAGAAGAGTGCTTGTCACTTTCAAGCGGGTGTAAATGTGCGAGCGTCTTAAATGTGCTAGCATCGGTGCCATCGTATGTGAAAGTGTTCAGGGAGCACCGTTCAGCTATCTTACTCTATCTCAAAGACGGACCGAACATCGCATAACACAACCTTCCAAGCTATGGAATAGGATCGGATCGATCCGGGCAGGCGATCTCTGATCCAAGCGCTTAGTTCGGATACGACCGTGCTAGGATCAGACAGACTGCTACCATAATCGATCGAGTGGTGACATAAATAAACTTTTTCGATCCACTCCACTCCTATTTCCGGGGTGATTCTCCTAACCACCTGCCGCCTTGAAAAGGCGCCCTTTGGCATCACTAAAAGCGATCTACTTAATTTCTTATAATAAGAAATAAGAATGTAACTATTTTCACAGCGGGGGACCTTTACGCATTCATCACAAGACTCTTCTCCTTAATCAAAATAGACTTGGCACACTCATTCTCTTCTTTCAAGAAAGTCCTATACCTTGAGAGTCATTTTCCTTAGTGTTCCCACCCATGGTAGAACTTGAATCCGAATCTCTGAAAGGCTCAGGACTGGGGCGAAGTGGAGATATAGCAATTGTGCAGCGAAGCCGGTAATTCAACTTATTAGAAGGAAAGGGAAAGTAAAGACGACTATTACCGGAAGAATTAGCCATCAAAAGGGACTCCGTAAGAGCGGATTCTCTATTAGTGCATATTAGCTAAGGGATTCATTCCCAGCCCAATCAAACACATCCTCCCTTTCTCATTCTATTCTATTAGAGTAAAGTACTGGCGCGCTCTTAGCCAACTAGTTGGGGAATTAGAAGACTACCAAAGATCCCACCTTCCGTTCTTGCCTTTTTTTTTCCACTCTGTCAGGTAAGCTTTTACCTAGCCCTAAGCAAGAATCCTTTCAAGCATTGAATCAGCTCGTGTGAGAAGATCCCATGCAGTTAACTCGAAAGGAAATGAGTGACTCTTTGAAGAAAGAAAGAGGGAAAGAAAGGAAGGAAGGATAAACAACTAAAGAGAATCTTATTGCACGGAATGAGATGAAAGAATGTTGTGAACTACGAATCCTTTCTAAAGCATTACTTTCGAGCGTAACAAAACTAGCAGTTCTACTGTAATACCGCGGCACGATCAGGGATCCTAGAGAATAGGCTCTCATGTGAAAAGGAGAACAAGATGCTCAATGGGATGAAAAGGGGAAATGGCCTATGACCGAATGTTTCCATTAAGATATGAAGATGAGATTTTTTCCTTGCTGTGAAGGTGTAGCGGGAGACTACCCAAATCCATATAAATCCAATCCTCATTACTTTAGCCCTAGCCCTTGTCATTCTAAACGTACTATTATCTATGCTATACCACTGAATAGATCGATTTGCTAGTCCTTTCTTTGATTGGAAAGGCGGGGATCCAGCTGCTGTATCGGACAAGGATCGAAAAAGGCTGGCTTGCTTGCTACTTCGACTAGAGCACATAAGGCCAATGTTGCAACGTTAATGGACCGTATAGCTCCCTATTACAGATGGCTTGCACAGGGCTTCTTTTTAGATCAAATAGGCCATAGAAATTCACTCATAACAGAAACTAGAGGACAGTCTTCGTAGGACGCGTGGACGGATGAGCGATTGGACCGCCTACAGGACAGATGCGACCGTTACCAGTTGACACATGACAGACAGAAGAGCGGGAAGTAGCTCTATTTAATTTAAAGGAAGGGAATCGTGTACTGAGCTAGCCTGCCTTGAAGTAGGCAGTCTCCCCTATATCTGACAGCTTTAACTGGCTTTGTTACCACAAAGAAATTGCCATAGATCGAAACAGGTTTTACAAGTAGTTTACAGTTAAGGTAAAAGAGGGGATTCGATAGTAATGAATAGTACTGGGTTGTTGGCTTAGCAAGCAAGGAAAGAAAGCGAATACAAGGAAGCTAGAGTTCAACTAATTACGTATTCAATGAAGAGGAATACCTGGTAACTATCAGGGAGGAGCTCTTACCTGGCAAAAGGCTACCCAGCCGAATCTCTTGACTTTGCTTCTCTTGAGCCGGCTCGATCCCGGGAATTCGGCTATTCTATTTACTGATTGCCTTGAGCTGGGAACTCCAAAACCATTTTCTTCTTTCTAAATCATCTTTGCTTCAGAGGACAGAGAGCCGGAAATACCCGAAAATAGGGCTAAGGCCCAAGATCGGAAAGAGAGGTTGGCGCGGAAGTAGTCTTTGACGAAGAAGAATCAGTAGCAGAGGCGCGTTAGCCCAGAGAATGAGCTCTAAGAGTGGCCAATGTCCACAGATTCAAATGCCTTTTAGAGCCCCAGCTCTTAACAGCTCGCTACGCCCCTCTAGATACAGCAAGTAGGGGTCTCAAACTCGGGTTTTGGCTAGATGACCTCGGGATTTTAAGTGAGTTTCCTGAAGAGGATTCGCCGAAAGTAGTATAGGATAGGGCAGCCTAAGGGGCGAAGAGAGCCTATTGATATGATAGGGCGAAGCGTGCTCCATCAATCACAATCGGGCAAGGACTAAAGCAAGCAATAAGGGCTTGACGCCCGGGGAAATGCAGAGGACTAAGAGCTACTTTCTCAAGTGCATCAGCTCTTTCCTTTAGTCGAGATTGAGTCAAAGCAGAGTTGGATATCCCATTGCTAGAGAAATGAGAGCAAACGCGTTAGGGAATGCAAGTCAGGGGCTCTTCTGGGGCTAAGGAGTGATTTAGGGTGAGGGCTACTGAGATGGATTCCACCGACAAACCAATCCTGAGAAGCTGGCGCAAAAGCTTGATTTGCGCTAAAGAGTTCCGTGCTGTCTGTCCCTGACTCCCAGGAGAGTCTGAATCAAACTACAACGGAATTGAAAGAGGGGACTCAGCAGCAACCCCAGCAAACTAGTCGGAAACCTACATTTCTGTAAACAAAAACGAGTTATTCGCACCCCCCTGTTCTGGTACTGGTACGTTAGGAGATTAAAAAGGCCGTATTGCTCGCGATAGATGCCAATTCTTAGGGTTTAGCGGCTGAGATGCAACCCCTGCTTTCTTGCTATCTGGATTGCTTGCTTTATGCTTCCCAAGGACTCACGGAAAAGACCCCTATCGGTTCAATGGCCTAGTCCCTCTGTCCTCTCAGACTTATTGGCCTCTTTTTCTTCCAATTCATGCTCTTTTTTCGGGAGCTAATACCAATTGCAAATCCATTCTTAGGAGCAGGCGCTCTTTGAGCCTTCTTTCCAATCTTTGGTCTTAAGAATGCTGGTTTTAAGAATGAGTGATTGCCCTTCTCCGACCCTTACTGCCCAACCTGAGAGCGGACAGCTAATGCGTTCCACTTATTGAACAGGGTTCTATGGTCGGTCCGCGACCCCTGGATGCCG
>CAOJCP010870066.1:0-32035 GCA_948332465.1 Euphorbia lomelii
TTGTCATTTTATATTAGCTTATGGTAATAATCGGAAGGTGGTACCATTTGCCGCCCCAACTCTCTGTCAAAGATTTTATGCTAATTTTTTTTACACAACTAATCTCCTCCTTTTAGTTTTATAAATTATAAATTATTTTCATCCATTACCTAATTAATTTCTGTTAAATTTTTATAAAACAAGATACAAATAAAGTGATAAGAGATTAAAATATTAAATTTTTACTGTATAATCAATTTATCACAAGTAATTTACCACAAATATCCCAATTAGAAATATCATGACGATAGAGAGCAGAAGAGAGATAAGGATAGAATTATTAGGCTAAATGTTTTTATATAAAATTTGAGAGTGTATAGGTAATGAGTTAATTTAGATGGACTTGAGTTAAAAATATATAATTATATTTTATAATTTTTGAACAACATATATTATATATTTTTATTTTTATTATAATTATTAATTTACATATTTAAAATTTATAACGGTTAATATAGCGGTTAATAACGGTTAATATAACAGTTTTAGAATGATTATTGTAACGGGTACCGGTCGATTACCCATTTAAGGACCGGGTGAAAAAATATCCCCATCCCCATTTTAATCGGTTATTCCCATACCCAACCGGTGCGAAATTAACGGTTTTCGGGTAATCCTTGCCCCATTGCCACCCCCTATCATATTTATTCATAATGAGTTGTTTCCTTTCAGATATTATATTTATCAGAAAAAAATAAATATGTCTTACTATGATTTTTTTAGGGAAAATTACAAGAAAAACTCCTATAATATTACTTTTTTACGAAAAAAAGTACTATAATTTTTATTCACAAAAAATGTATTGAGGTTTTCTTTCGTTACAAAAAATGTACTGATGTTTAAAATGCAAACAAATAAAATAAAATTTTAAACAATATAAACTTAATTATGCAATTATATGCAGTATTTAAACAAATTTTGAACTAAAAATTTTTATATTAGTTGCTAATAATATAATACAATCTATGAGTATTTTTTAAAAAAAAATTGAAAAAAAAACCTATTTTTATAATAAATAATGATTATAAATCTAAAAAAATCATAGAAAAATAAATAATACACGAAAAATTTTTAATTTTTTATGTAAATTTTTTAAATAATATGAGTAAATTATTTTGATACTAATTTGAAAAAATATTATTAATTATATTATTATTTTAATAAAAAATATTGATTATTATTTATTTGTTAAAATTATAAACCTCAGTATTTTTTTTAAAGAAAAAAACTACATTATTTTTTATATAAAAAATAAAAGCACATGAGTTTACAAGCCGATTGATTTATTCCTTACAATTCATACATAATATATCTACAAAGTTATAAATGACAAATAGCTCGTAAATAAATTATATTATAATAATGAATAATAATAATAACTATAATTAAGTAGTCACCCATTATATTTATTGATAGGTGTATTAATTTTTTATTAATCTAACATCAACGTTTTATTAATATATATATATTCATAATTTAATACCAAAAAAAGAATATGAAGCATATTTTATTAAAAAAGTTAGATAAGTGCATATTTTATAGAATTTAAATATTTAATTAAAAATAGAGACTCAAAAATATTATTGGAAGCATTTATTGCCATCTTTTGAAGCATTTTTCTCCCTCTTATCGGATTTAATTTATCTTTGTATTCTTTTTGTAACTTTAAAATGAGATTTTTTTTTATTTTTTTTATAAAATATAAAACATATAGTCGAATAATGACAGTTAATGTGATACTTGAAAAGTTAAACATGAATAATGCCGAATTGACACTATTATATATATATTGTATATATATAGTTGTAATTTAAATATATAATGCAAGTATAATGAAATTACTGAAAATATTAAAAAATGAGTATATTGAATTTATTTTATATAATATAAAAAGTGGAAAGCAGTTGAAGCATAAAATATAAATTGGAGTTAGAGTTAAGACTATTTTCTTTTGTCTTTTTCCTTTTATTCTTTTTGTCTGTGTATGTGATAAAATATAATGGAGCCTTAATAAATTAATACTTCTGAGCCAAATCCAAAAATTCAGCTTTTTACTAGGAGTTACATGTCCGGATCTTTTTAACTTATTTCTAAAAATTTATTTGCATCTTGAGTTTTTAAGAGTATTTTACAATTTTTAAACTTATTAAAGGTGAATTTTATAGGTCTCTGGTGTTGATATTACATGAACTTATCTTACAAATTCATCACTCATGACTCATCATGCAATGTCAGTATTAGGAGTTATGAGGTTCACTTTTAGCAAGTTGAAAGAGTTATGTGTTATACTTAAAAATTCAGAGATAAGTAGACTTTTGGAGAAAAGTTCAGGAAATCCACATGTATTAAGTAAATTTTTTTTATATTTAATAAAAAACAGAGTTAAAATTTGTCACAAGTGATTAGCAATAGTGAGGGAGGGGTAGTGTTGTCATTTTATATTAGCTCAAGGTAATCTCCTCCTTTTTTTTTATAAATAAAAAATTATTTTCATCCATTACCTAATTATTTAAAACATATCACTTTCACTATCATATTTAGAGGTAGGAACGGTCGGAGATGAAGACGGTATAATATTATCTATCTCCGTCCTCATTAACAATGTGGACGATTTTGGAGAATTCTCATCAAGACATTCAGAAATTTTTTTATTCCCATCTACATTCCAGAACGGTTACGTGCGGAGAACGGTTATCCCCGTACCCAATCATATAAAAAAAATTATTAGCATCAAACTAATTAATTTCTGTTAAATTTTTATAAAACAAGATACAAATAAAGCAGTAAGAGATTAAAATATTAATTTTTTTTTATTGTGCAATCAATTTATCACAAGTAATTTACCACAAATATCCCAATTAGAAACATCATGACGATAGAGAGCATGAGAGGGATAATGATAGAATTATTAGGTGGAATATTTTTATATAAAATTTGAGAGTGTATAGGTAATGAGTTAATTTAAATGAACTTGGGTTAAAAATATATAATTATATTTTATAATTTTTTAACAGCATGTATTATATATATTTATTTTTATTATAATTATAAATTTACATATTTAAAATTTTTAACGGTTATAACGGGTAATATAACGGTTTTAGAACGGTTATTGTAACGGGTACCGGTCGGTTATCCCCACGAGTACAGTATAGCATTACTCATCTCCATCCCCATTTAAGGACCGGGTAAAAAAAATCTCCATCACCGATTAACTTATTGATAGGTGTATTAATTTTATAGTAATCTAACATCAACGTTTTATTAATATGTATATATATATTTCGATAATAATTTAATAGTGAAAAAAGAATAGGATTGAAAATGAGAATATTGAAATTAAATAGGGTAAGTAAATAAATTAAACTGTTTAGAATTAAGAAAATCAAATAGAAAAAACAAGTTTAGAATCATATCTGTGTGTCAGTTGAAAATGAACAACTATACTGGTTATGTGAACCTTTTTTCTTTTATTCTGTCTCTCTCAAATAAAAAAGAGTTGCTATTTGTAGTAAAATATAATATATAATAATAAATAGAAATTAAAAAAAAAAGGTTACTAGTCAAACCAGTTGTCAATAGGGAAAGAGAAAGAAGCAGCAAAGGTCATTTTAATTTATTCATTAGAAGAAGAATTGAGAGTTTAAAGAATTAATTAATTAAGGTTCTGGTGGGATGGGACGATTTATTTAAAGAATTAGTTCTTGTTGTAATGGGATGATTTCTGTATTTAGAATTAAAGCTATACTTGCTACTTTCCCTACTAGGATTGATTCTAAGAGCTAATTAGGGTTGATTGAGACATTTACAAACACTCAAACTGCATGTTCTTCACTTATTAATTTTATCATACCATTAAACTAGTAATTAATACATTTTTTTAATTTTTGATTTTCTAGAGAGAGGTTGGATGAAATGAAAAATAAAAATGCTTGGAAGTCTTAAAAATATATATTATTTTGCTGCAAACAAACTAGACCTTATATAATCGTAGGCTGATTGCAGTAACCACTCGTTAAAATAACATTATTTATAATTGTATGCAGATTTGGGGAAATAGCAATTAAGAAAACTTACAAGTTTATCCTCATTTTAAATACTTCATGAGCTCAATAGTCCACTATAGGATTATTGTCATTTTCATGCATTAATTAGGTAGCATTATATACTCATGGGAGGGACACACCACGTCGAAGAGAAAATTTCAAGAGACCACTTTCATCTCTTCTTCTTCTTCTCTACGCTCGCCATTCTCATGTTATCCAATGTGCCTTCAAGAGACCACACGGGTATTCTAAAGATCAACATTCTCTATTATTTATATTTTCGTTTTGTAGCAATGAGTTCATTGTTGTTTACTGAGTGGATTCATATGCACGGCGATGACTGCAAGTGGACGGCGGAGCATCCTGAAGCTGGGACAAAGTATGAGAGACAACTTCTGTGCTGGAGTATGTGCTTCAACTGTCCACAAGCTGAACACGCGGAACGTGGGTGAATATGTTCGATTGATGACTAGAAAGAGTGTTGACTGTCCCGGTGAGCCAGCAAAAAACTTTTTGATTTTCTACGCGATGAACGGTTGGGGAGCGAGTGGGACATTCTATCCAACGGTGGTCCTATGCAAGAGATGGCCCGTATTGCTCAGGGCAAAGATCACGGCAACTGCGTTTCCCTCCTCCGCCCCAGCGTAATTAATTCTCCACTTTCACCTTTTCAAGTCTTTCTGGTTTGGATGATGTAAAGCTCAATTTTTTACTCTGTGCTTTCCATCCATGCCCAAAACTAACGTAATAAATCTACGCAGAGATGTTAAAAAAATTGAAGAAAAGGTAAACAAGTAATTCAAAAAGGATGAAATGTCTGTGGTTGTAATTCCAACTTATTTGTTGTTTTTTTAATTAAAAACTGAAAATCATGTGTTTTTCAGATATTGAACTTGTGGTACAAGGCTCCACAAGTCGTTTTGGGGTCTACTCATTGCTCAACTGTGGTCTGTGGGATGTATTTTTGGAGCTGCAGTCTTTTTGCAGCAACCACAATATGCCTTGGGCGGTGTCGGGAAATTAGGTATGTTCTTCCTTTCTATTTTCTGCTAAAAAGTTGTTACTTTTAAAAAATAGTTTAATTAATTAGTTAAAAAGATTTTTTTTTTCTTTTTTTCTCCTTATGCGCATATATATTCCCTGCCTCTGTTCAAGAAAGCAGTGTTTGATCAATCAAATTTACAAAGTATTTGATTGTTTAGGTTATAATATGAAACTTTGATCACCACTTGTACCATTCAGAAGATAATTTCGATATTTTCAAGACAATTTCTGTGCAAATTACAAAATACAATTATATATATGCGCATAAGGAGAAAAAAAGGAAAAAAAAATCTTTTTAACTAATATATATATATATATATATATATATATATATATGTTTGTATTTGTATGGTGATATATCAATTTGTTTCACATAATTATTATCTGAAACTTTATTACAGTGTGCTCCTTCTATTGCAAATTAAAAATTATCTCACGAAATTAGTAAAATCAATTGATAACCTTGAAATTACATATTAGAAAAAGTAACCATTTTCTTGTAGATTTTCTAACGAGGAGACTAACCTCTTTATTATCACCAATTTCATGTGTTCAAAACTATATTTACATTATTATGCAGATATTTATTTGCCCAATTAGAGAAAGAAAGCATGCAGTATAGAAGCTAATTACAACTTAAAAGCAATACAAAAAGCCAATATCACTTTAAGATTTCACACACTTCACTTTCTTTTGACTCGCCACAAAGTGAGAGTTTAGTACTTATTACAGTATTAGTATAAAAGAGAGAAACATATTCAAAATTCGGAGTGATTTAGAGTTCTTATACGTTTGTAAAATGCGAGGGAGAGACGCGGGAAGAAGGATGGCCACGTTGACCATCCAATTAGTAGTGGTAACATAATTACGGTTTTTGTAAAACGTATCCAACCAGTATTGATAAAATAAGGTTGGTTTTAGTCACCCCCATTTTACCACCAAATTTTTTTATACTATATTTTAATTTTGCAAAAAATACTATTTTATATTTTGGCCACCCGATAATCGCCCCCATTTTACCACCATTTTTTTTTGTAATCACTTTTTTTTTATCTTTTTATATATATTTATTTTATTTTAATTTTACAAAAATTAAATTGCTATCTTATATTTTTTTTTGTTTTAAAAATAAAACTTTATATTTTAATTATATATATTTTATGGATAGATTTTTTTATAAATTGTCAGTTATTTCCCATTGTAATATAAAAAAAGTAAAATTTAAAATATAAAATTTATAAATTTATAAACGGTTATTTATTATCTACTATAAAACTAAAAATCATCTGTTTTAAATTTTTTATAAACTGTCAATTGTTGTCTACAAGTTTTTAATTTTATAAATTATTAAGTTTTAAAAATATATAAAATTTAAAACATGTGGTTTTTAATTTTATAACAGATAATAATTAACAATTTATTAAACTGAAACAGTCTGTATAAAATAGAAAATTTTTACTCTTGTAAACGGTCAATCAGATAATAACTAATAATTTTAGTTTTCTAAAACTAAAATATTGTATGTTTTAAATTTGATAACATACAACAATCGACGGTTTATAAAAATTAAAAAAATATATATAGTTTTTAAATTTATGTATTTTTTTTATAAAATAGTATAAATAGTTTTAAATTTTATGTATTTTTTTATGAAATATATTTTAAAATTTTATTTTATGAATTTTTTTATAAGACAAAAAAAAATATATATATATATAAAATAGTATTTTTTATAAAATTAAAATAAAATAAAAATATATAAAATGATAAAAAAAAGCAATTATAAAAAATTAATTAAAAAAAATTGGTGGTAAAATGGGGGTGGCCAAAACCACCCCCGTTTTACCATATTGGTTGGACGCGTTTCACAAATGCGTCCAATCAGTTGGATGGCCAACATGGCCTGCATTCTTCTCCCCCGTGACAATTCTTTTCTTTTCCATGTATTTGTAAACCAAAATTGAAATTTATTTTGGCTATAGTACCAAAACGGTATTAAACTCTCAAAGTGAGTCCAAGAAAGAACTAAGAGGGAGTATTCAATAAGAGGAAGAAAAAGAATAATGAAATTCTTGTTTAGACATAAGCCTGATATGCGATATAAGAAAATCTAAATATCCATTGTAATGACAAAGAAACAAACCTCAATGGCGATGACATAAAGAATTTGTGAGATAAAGATGTTAACAAGACATTCTCAAATCAAGCGTAGCATATCATCTAGCATAAATTACGACCTTATCGACTCATTACAAATATGATTTGACCAAAGCAAACATCATTTTATATTAAGCAAATATACACATATTATTGAACAAATAATTCTTGATTCATGCAATTTACAATTTCAGAAAGAGCTAAAGCTTAAATCAACTTTGTACCACCAATATGCAAAAAAAGGCTCTACCACAACAAAAAGTATCATGACATTAAATTATTAAAAATTAGCTTATTAATCTCCGTCTCTACGTCCGCAAAATTTATCGTATAAGCATTGTAGATAACAGGAAATATAAGACCCTGTAGGATTATAAAATTATAGGAATAATAAGCATTTAGGGTACAAGTATTCATAGTCTTTTCCGAAATCTTTTCCTATACATAGACTGTGCATATAGGGGACCTCTAGAGCATTGCCAAAACCACCCCTATTTTTCCACACTGGTTGGATGCGTTTCACAAATGCGTCCAACCAGTTGGATGGCCAATGTGGCCATCCTTCTCCCCCGTGGCAATTTTTTTTTCTTCCACGTATTTATAAAATGCGTAGTAACTCAAAATCACACCAAATTTGGAATATCTTTTTCTCTCATACAAAAACTGGAATTTGTTTTGGCTATAGTACAAAAAAGGTATTAAACTCGCAAAATGATGCCAAGAAAGAAGTAAGATGGAGTATTCAATAAGTTGAAGAAAAAGAATAATGAAATTCATGTTTATACAGAAGCCTGATATGCGAAATAAGAAAATCTAAATTTCCATTGTAATGACAAAGAAACAAACCTCAATGACGAAGGCATAAAGAATTTGTGACATAAAGAAGTTAACAAGACATTCTCAAATCAAACGTAGCATATCAACTAGCATAAATTATGACCTTATCTACTGGTTACAAATATGCTTTGACCAAATCAAACATCATTTTATATTAAGCAAATATATACAAATCATTGAATAAATAATTCTTGATTCATGCAATTTACAATTTCAGAAAGAGCTAAAGCTTAAATCAACTTTGTACCACCAAGACGCAAAAAAAGGCTCTACCACAACAAAAAGTAATATGACATTAAATTATTAAAAATTAGCTTATTAATCTCCGTCTCTAGCTCTGCAAAATTGATCGTATCAGCAATGTAGATAACAGGAACTATAAGACCCTGCAGGATTATAAAATTATAGGAATAATAAACATTTAGAGTACAAGTATTCATAGTTTTTTCCGAAGTCTTTTCCTATACATAGACTGTGCATATAGGGGACCTCTAGAGCATTGCCAAAACGACCCCCGTTTTTCCACACTAGTTGGACGCGTTTCACAAATGCGTCCAACCAGTTGGATGGCCAATGTGGCCATCCTTCTCCCCCGTGGCAATTTTTTTTTCTTCCACATATTTGTAAAATGCGTAGTAACTCAAAATCACACCAAATTTGGAATATCTTTTTCTCTCATACCAAAACTGGAATTTGTTTTGGCTATAGTACCAAAAAGGTATTAAACTCGCAAAGTGATGCCAAGAAAGAAGTAAGAGGGAGTATTCAATAAGTTGAAGAAAAAGAATACTGAAATTCGTGTTTAGATAGAAGCCTGATATTCGAAATAAGAAAATCTAAATGTCCATTGTAATGATAAAGAAGCAAACCTCAATGGCGAAGGCATAAAGAACTAGTGACATAAAAAAGTTAGGACATTCTCAAATGAAGTGTAGCATCTCAATTACTTACATAATTTATGACCTTATATGCTCGTTATAAATATGCATGAACAACGCAGACATTATTTTATATTAAGCAAATATATACACATCATTGAACAAAAAATTCCTGATTCATGCCATTTACAATTTCAAAAAGAGCTAAAGCTTAAATCAACTTTGCACCATCAATATGCAAAAAAAGGCCCTACCACAACAAAAAGTACTATGACATTAAATTATTAAAAATTAGGTTATTAATCTCCTTCTTTACCTCTACAAAATTCATCGTATCAGCATTACAGATAACAGGAACTACAAGACCCTGCAGTATTATAGAATTTTAGGAATAATGAACATTTATAATACATGTATTCATAGTCTTTTCCAAAGTATTTTCCTACACATAGACTGTGAATATATAGGGCCTCTAGAGCATTTCCACATTTTCAGACAGTCTTGGGTTTAGCTACATTCATTACTAGATCTTAAATCTTTTAAAATGGTAGGAAATACTCTGTAATGGAGTAACATGATTATATTACTTGTTATTAACAGTAAACATCTCCTCGTTCTAACTTATAATGACATGGTTTAGAGGGCAATACTTTTTCCCAGTTTCTTGGTCATGAATTACTGAATGCCAGTGACTAAACGTACCCCTTTCATCTTCCTGACCGCTCAATCTAACATGCATGGTTACCTTCTACAAGTAAAGTAGCAAAAGCAAGAGCATCCCCAACTGCCCAGTCAATTCCTTCCCACGTTTCAATCATTTGAACGCGTGTCTCATAAACCTTCTTCACAATCCTATGAAGCTTAAAATTATTTAGAAGTGTTGTGATTGCTTTGACAACATTCTTCAAGATCTCAAGTTTCAGCATGCATAAAATTATGACTATCTCAGTAAAAAAATATTAAATCAGAGCAACTCTAGGCTAGATAATTATCAACAAATACCCAGTGTTGCGAACACGTGAAAGCTGCTCAGGTGACTTAAACCCAGCCTAGTGGGATGAAAGCCAATCTCTCCTCTTAGGAATATAGTCTTTACTGGCCAAGGATTCTTTATTCAGTATCGAAATAAACTTCTCTATATCATGTTATTATCTTTTTCACTTAAATGCCCATATTCTAAAAGATTCTTTTTTGTAAAAATCAAAAGCTGATGGATAGTTTCTAATGATTTGTGTTTCCAAACTGCATAGTTAGCTTAATGTTTTTTAAAGATAACAATTAAATAGGAGCTATGAATGTAAACTAGGAAATGTAGCTATGATTAACTATAGGGTGAAGATCACAAAAAAATGCCTACAATAGCAACAAAACCTAATATGAAAAAGATGTTCCAGCTGAATGATGATTAACGAGAAAATGAGCATTTTAGCGACAATATAACTGGAGGCTAACCTAGTACATTTTGGGTTAGGTGAAAGACAGTTCATCAATCACATTGTGGCCAAATCGACGGTAATAGACTAAATCAACCACAACGTATGAATGGAAATTTGGCACCACTCAGTAGTAAGCTCACAAGCATGAACAACTGCCTCTAAATCGTCTCCATTAACATGGAAAACAGAGGCATCCAAAGCCTTTGCAACATCAGTGCAATGCTGAGAAGATTTTCCTTCTCTTATGTCAGTGGTGAAAGTAACTTGGTTATTCACCACAATATGTATAGTCCCACTAGTAGTAGTTTAGTAGTGCACTAAGATGAAGAGTTTCATAAATGAAACCTTGGATAGCAAAGCTACCATCACAATGACTAAGATTCCCATGTATTTTTGTCATGTTTTTATCATTGGAGTAATACTACTTAGCTCTAGTCTTGCCAACAACAACAGGATCCATAGCTTCTAAGTGACTAGGATTCGCAACCAAAGACAAATGGATCCTCTTTCCTCCTCTAGTAGGATGATCATATGAAGTTCTCAAGTGATACATGACATCTCCAATTCCAGTATAGTGGCCAACTTCATCAACAGGTTTCGTAACACCACTAAATTCACTAAATATTTTACCTAGTGGCTTTCGAACAACATTACCAACTATATTTAATCTTCCTCTATGAGGCATTCTGATAATTATGCTCTTAACACCAAGATTTGTTGCCCTATCAAACATCTCCTTTATGCCAGGAATAAGTGTTTCGCCCCCTCAAGCCCAAACCTCTTAGTCGTTGTATACTTGGTGGCCAATAAGTTCTCGAATTATGTACTCCATATTAGCATATCGAGAATAACCTCCCGATGTGACGATTGTACTGAGTTGGAGTTGGTGTTTCAATATTTTCTCTCACCTAATTTCATTTATCACGATCAGCAATGTGTATATATTCATAACCAATGTTGCCACAATAAGCTTGCTCAAGCCGGGTCAATATTGACCTAAGTGTCTGCAACGGACGATTTTAGACAAAAACCCTGACATTCTCTGCACGCCAAAAAAGAACTCTTTATCAAGGTCATCATCAGTGAACCCATAAAGACATGGATTTAAATCATCTGGAATATCTCTTTCTTCCAAGCACAATGGATCCAACTTTGCTTTCATGTGACCATTAACTTAGTAAGCTCTCACAAGCAATAGTAAATACATACTCTCTTGAATTGTCTGACTTGAAATATTAGGTGTCGTGGCTGCGTAAGCCACAAAGTTCTTAAAGAAATTGTCCCATGACTCATCCACACTATTTGGGTTAGCTTCCCAAGAACGTTGTAGTTCCTCCAAGTAAACACTACTAGTTCCATCTAAGAAACTATCAGTAAGCCTGGAGAGGGGAAAAGAATTGCAATGACAAACAATATACATCTACAAAAAATATTATGACTACAGGTTCCAATGGCAAGACTTCGGAAAAGAGTTGCTACCCGATTGAAGGACACTCGAAACACATTGCTATGTTTACAACATTCAATGAAGTTTATATGTGAGTAATTTTGAAATCACCGCTGATTAACTATTTTTCTCTATGTTTATTTTTGTTTATTATAGTTGAACTAACTCAACTATAATAAAGAAAAATAAGCATAAAGTTATGCAAGTAGCTAGTTAAGGGTGATTTCAAAATTACTCACATATCAACTTCATTGAATGTTGTTAACATAATAAATCTATTTTGAGAGTCCTTAAGTGGGTAACAACTATTTTCCTAAGTCTTGTCATTGGAACCTATTTTCATAGTCTTTTGTAGATTTATCTTGTTTGTCATTGCAACTCTTTTCCCCTCTCTTGGCTTACGGATAGTTTCTTAGATGGAATTAGTAGTGTTTATGTGGAGGAACTAAATCATGCTCGAGAAGCTGACCCAAATAGTGTGGACAAGTCATGGGACAATTTCTTTAGGAATTTTGTGGGTCAAGTAGCCACAGCACCTGGGATTTCGATTTAGATGATTCAAGAAAGTTTGTGTTTGCTATTGCTTGTGAGAGCTTACTAGGTTAATGGTCACATGAAAGAGAAGTTGGATCCATTGGGCTTGGAAAAAAGAGATATTCCTGATGATTTGACCTAGGTCTTTATAGGTTCACCAATGCTGACCCTGATAGAGAGTTCTTTTTGGGAGTATAGAGAATGTCAGGGTTTTGACTGAAATTCGTCCTATGTAGACACATAGGTAATATTGACCTGGCTTGAGCAAGTTTATTGTGGAAACATTGGATATGAATATATGCACATTGCTGATCGCTGTAAGTGCAATTGGGTGAGAGACAATATTGAAGCACAAACTACTACTCAGTACTATCGTCAGCGTCGGGAGGTTATTCTCAATAGGCTAATAAGGAGTACACAACTCGAGAACTTCCTTGCCACCAAGTGGACAAAGGCTAAGAGGTTTAGGCTTGAAGGGGTCAGACACTTATTCCTAGCATGAAGGAGATGTTTGATAGGGCCATTTATCTTGGTGTTGAGAGCATAGTTATCAGAATGCCTCATAGAGGAATATTAAATGTCTTGGTAATGTTGTTTGAAAGCCATTTTGTCAAATATTTAGTAAATTTTATGGTGGTACGAAACCTGTAGATGAAGTTGGTCTCTATACTAGAATTAGTGATGTCAAGTATCACTTAAGAACTTCAAATGATCGTCCAACTAGAGGAGGAAAAAGGGTCTATTTGTCTTTGGTTGCGAATCTTACTCACTAAGAAGATGTTGATCCTGTTGCTGGTGGCAAGACTAGAGCTAAGCAGTATTGCTCCAATGATGAGAACTTGACAAAAAAATTTGGATCTTGATTTATGGTGATGGTAGCTTTAGTGGCCAAGGTGTCCTTTATAAAACTCTACATCTTAGTGTGTTGCAAAACTACACTACTTGTGGGACTATACATATAGTGATGAATAACCAAGTTGCTTTCACCACTGACACAAAAGCAGGCAGATCTTCTCAGCATTACACTGATGTTTCCAAGGCTTTGGATGCCCCTATTTTCAATGTTAACGGAGATTATGTAGAGGTAGTTGTTCATGCTTGTGAGCTTGCTTCAGAGTGGCACCAAACTTTCAATTCATAAGTCGTGGTTAATTTAGTCTTTTACCATCGATTTGGCTACAATGAGATTGATGAATTATCTTTCACACAACCTAAACTATACCAAGTTGGCCTCCAGTTTTAATGTCACTGAAATGCTCATTTGCTAGTTAATCTTTATTCAACTAGAACACCTTTTTTCATGTTAGGCTTTTTTGCTGTTGTAGGCATCTTTTTGTGATCTTCACCCTTTAGTTAATCATGGCTACATTTCTTAATTTACATTCGTAGCTCCTGTGTAATTGTTATCTTTAAAATACATTAAGCTAACTTTGTAATTTGTAAATAGATCATCTGAAATCATCCATCAGCTCTTGATATCTACAAAAAGAAACTTCTAGAATTTAGGTAGGTAGGAGAAAAAGATGTTAGCATGATACATGAGAAGGTCTTTTCAATACTGAATGATGAATTCTTTGCCAGTAAAGACTATATTCCTAAGAGAAGATATTAACTTTCAGCCCACTGGGCTGGGTTTAAGTCTCCTAAGCAGCTTTCACTTGTTCGCAACACTGGGTATGTTGACAATTATCTAGCATAAGGGTTCTCTGATTTAATATTTTTTCACTGAGATAGTCATAATTTGATGTTGTGTGAAACCAAAAATCTTGAAGACTGTTGGCAAAACAATCACAAAACTTCTAGATAATTTTAAGCCTCACAAGGCTGTAAAGAAGGTTTATGAGCAACGTGCTCAAATAATTGGAACATGGGAAGGAATTGACTGGGCAATTGGAGAACCTCTTGCTTTTGCTACTTTCCTTGTAGAAGGTAACCATATTAGATTGAGTGGTCAAGATTTTGAAAAAGGTATGTTTTGTCACTTTCATTCAGAAATTCATGACTAAGAAACTGGGGTAGAGTATTGCCCTCTAGACCATGTCATTATGAACTAGAATGGGGAGATGTTTACTGTCAGTAACAAGAAATATCATCTTGTTACTCCATAGCGGAGTATTTCCTACCATTTGAAAAGATTTAAGATCTAGGCATGAATGTAGCTAGACCTAAGACTGTCTGAACATGTGGAAATGCTCTAGATGTCCCCTATATTCACAGTCTATGTATAGGAAAAGACTTCGGAAAAGACTATGAATACTTCTACTCAAAATGTTGATTATTCCTATAATTTTCTAATCCTGTAGGGTCTTGTAGTTGCTGTTATTCGCAATGTTGACTTGATGAATTTTGTGGAGGTAGAGAAGGAGATTAATAAACTATCAAAGAAGGCCAATGATGGAACTATATCAATGGATGAGATGGCTAGAGGAACATTCACAATATCAAATGAAGGAGTTTATGAAAGCCTTTTGAGTATACCCATCATCAACCCTCCACAAGTTTGTTGTTCAACTCTATGCGCTTTTTTTTAAAGCTATAATTGCTTAAATTAATTGGACTTATAAAGGTTCATAATTTTTCATTGTCATTAAAATACAAGAAATTAAAAAAACACACATTTTTTAAGTTGTTGTAATTATATAATATAATAATGGACCATTAAATGTCTATTGTTGAACATATGATAATTGTAGCAGACCGCTGCAATCAGATATTTTAACAGCTGACATCTAATGGCCCGCTGTTAATTTATTTATAATTACAACATTCAATTATATAGTTGGTGTAATTATATAAATTAACAGCAGTCCACTAAATGTCCGTTGTTAATTTTTAAATAATTATAGCAAAATGTTATTAATTTAATTATATTTATAGCAGGCAATCATATTATTGTTGTAACTAAATAAATTAACAGCGGACAATTAAATGCCCGTTAAATTTTATATAATTATAGCGGACCTCTATAATTTGATATTTTAATAACGGACATTGTATTGCATTTTGTTAAAATATTTGTGATTATAGCGAACATTTTTTATCCCGTTGTACCTAGTGATCCAATTTATGCAAATAAAATTAACTGTATCGGTAATTTTGTTTCTAGAATTTTAAATTATTTAAAATGTATGGTGACGTATAACCGTAAATTAATTTTATTTACATAAATTAGATCACTAATTATAATGGGCTAAACAATGTTTGTTATAATTACAAATATTTTAACAGCTTGCAATACAATGACCACTGTTAAAATATCAAATTATAGTGGTCCACTATAATTATATAAAATTTAACAGCGCACTTTTAGTTCTCCATTGTTAATTTATTTACTTACAACAAAATATGATTGTCCATTGTAATTATAAATAAATTAACAACGGGTTGCTATAATTATTTAAAAATTAACAACGGGCATTTAGTGGTCTGCTGCTAATTTATATAATTACAACAATTATATAGTTGCACGCGGTAATTATAAATAAATTAACAATGGGCCATTAGATTTTAGCTGTGAAGATATCCAATTATAGTGGTTTACTACAATTAACAAAAGTGTAACAATGAGCATTTAATAGTCCGCTGTTATTTTATATAATTACATGAACTTAAAAAATATCTATTGTTTTTTTCTTGTAGCTATTGGTCTTATTTCTTGTAGTGTATACCAAACCCACAATAACTATGAAAAATTATGTAATTTTATAAATCCAATTTATTCAAGCAATTATAGCTTTGAAACCAAAGTGCACAACGTTGAATAATAAACTTGTGGAGGGTTGATGATGGGTGTACTTAAAAGGCTTCCATAAACACCTCCATTTGATATAGTGAATGTTACTCTAGCCATCTCATCTATTGATATAGTTACATCATTTGCCTTCTTTGCTAGCTTATTAATCTCCTTCTCTACCTCTGAAAGTTTCATCGTATTAGCATTGAGGATAACAAGAACTACAAGACCTTGCAGATTTAGAAAATTATTGGAATAATTAGCATTTTGAGTATAGGTATTCATAGTCTTTTCCAAAGACTTTTCCTATACATAGACTGTGAATGTAGGGGGCCTCTAGAGCATTACCATATGTTCAGACAGTCTTGGGTCTAACGACGTTCAAGCCTATATCTTAAATCTTTTCAAATGGTAGGAAATACTTTGTAATGTAGTAACAAGATGATATTACATGTTATTAACAGTAAACATCTCCTCATTCTTGTTTATAATGACATGGTCCAGAGGGCAATACCTTTCTCTAGTTTCTTGGTCAAGAACTACTTAATTCCTGTGACTAAACGTACCGCTTTGAACATCCTGACCGCTCAATCTAACATGGTTACCTTATACACAAAAAGTAGCAAAATAAATAGCTTCTCTAACAATGCAGTCAATTTCTTCCCCCATTTCAATCATTTGAGAACGTTGTTCATACACCTTCTTCACAACCCTATGAAGGCTTAAAATTAACTAGAAGTGTGGGGATCATTTTGCCAACATTCTTCAAGATCTCAGGTTTCATCCTGTATTAAATTATGACTATCTCAGTGAAAAATATTAAATCAGAGCAACTCCAAACTAGATAATTGTCAACACATACCCTGTGTTGCGGACATATGAAAGCTGCTCAGGTGACTTAAACCCAACCTAGAGGGATAAAAGTCAATCTCTCCTCTTAGGAATATAGTCTTTACTCGCCAAGAAATCTTCATTCAGAATTGAAAGAACATTTTCCTGTATCATGCTAATATCTTTTTCACCTACATTGCCAGATTCTAGAAATTTCTTTTTGTAGGTATCAAGAGCTGATGGATGATTTTCGATGATATGCGTTTTCAAACTACAGAGTTAGTTCAATATATTTTAAAGATAACAATTACATAGGAGCTACGAATGTAAATAAAAATATGTAGCATGATTAACTATAGGGTGAAGATCACAAAAAGATGCCTACAATAGCAACAAAACCTAACATGAAAAAGATGTTCCAACTGAATGAAGATTAATGAGAAAATAAGCATTTTAGTGACATTAAGACGTGAGGCTAACTTGGTATATTTTGGGTTGTGTGAAAGACGGTTCGTCAATCTCATAGTGGTGAAATCGACGATAACAGACTAAATCAACCACAATGTATAAATGGAAAGTTTGGCACCACTCAGCAGCAAGCTCACAAGCATGAACAACTGCCTCTACATGATCTCTATTAACGTACAAAATAGGGGCATCCAAAGCCTTGGCAACATCAGTGCAATACTGAGAAGATTCTTTTGGTCTTGGGTCAGTGGTGAAAGTAACTTGGTTATTCACCACAATATGTATAGTCCCACCAGTAGTGTAGTTTAGTAGTGCACTCAAATAAAGAGTTTAAAAAATGACACCTTGGCAAGCAAAGCTACCATCACAATGACTAAGATCCCCATGTTTTTTTATCATGTTCTCATCATTGGAGTAATACTACTTAGCTCTAGTCTTGCCAGCAACAATAGGATCTATAGCTTCTAAGTGACTTGGATTCGCAACCAAAGACAAATGGATCCTCTTTTCACCTCTAGTTGGACGATCATATGAAGTTCCCAAGTGATACTTGACATCCATAGTTCCAGTATAGTGGCCAACTTCATCTATAGGTTTCGTACCACCACTAAATTCACTAAATATTTTACGAAGTGGATTCCGAACAACATTACCAATTACATTTAATCTTCCTCTATGAGGCATTTTGATAACTATGCTCTCAACACCAAGATCTGCTACCCTATAAATCATCTCTTTTATTCCAGGAATAAGTGTCTCGCCCCCTCAAGCCTGAACCTCTTAGCCGTTGTCTACTTAGTGGCCAAGAAGTTCTCGAATTGTGTACTCCATATTAGCCTATAGAGAATAACTTCCTGACGTTGATAATTGTACTGAGTAAGAGTTGGTGTTTCAATATTGTCTCTCACCTAATTGCATTTATCATGATCAGCAATGTGCATATATTCAAGTCCAATGTTGCCACTATAAGCTTGCTCAAGCTGGGTCAATATTGACCTAAGTGTCTGCATAAGATGATTTTCAGGCAAAACCTGACTTTCTCCATACTCCCAAAAAGAACTCTTTATCAAGGTTAACATCAGAGAACCCATAAAGACACAGGTTCAAATCATCAGGAATATCTCTTTCTTCCAAGCCCAATGGATCCAACTTTGCTTTTATGTGACCATTAACCTGGTAAGCTCTCACAAGCAATAGCAAATGCATGCTTTCTTGAATTGTCTAACTCGAAATTTAAGGTATCGTGGTTGCCAGACCCACGAAGTTCCTAACGAAATTGTCCCATGACTCATCCACACTATTTGGGTCAGCTTCACAAGCACGTTGTAGTTCCTCCAGGTAAACACTACTGGTTCCATCTAAGAAACTATAAATAAGCCTTGATAGAGGAAAAGAGTTGTAATGACAAATAAGTTACACCTACAAAAAGATGATGAATATAGGTTCTAATTATAAGAGTTTGGAAAACAGTTTCTACCCGATTGAAGGACTCCCGAAACAAAGTGCTATGTTAGCAACATTCAATAAAGTTGATATGTGAGTAATTTTCAAATCACCCCTAAATATCTATTTTTCTTTATGTTTATTTTTCTTTATTATAGTTGAACTAGATGAACTATAGTAAAGAAAAATAAGCATAAAGTTATGCAAGTAGCTAGTCAGGGGTGATTTCAAAATTACTCACATATCAACTTAATTGAATATTATTAACATAGCAAATGTGTTTTGAGAGTCTTTCAATGGCTAACCACTCTTTACCTAATTCTTTTCATTGGAACTTGTATTCATAGTCTTTTTGTAGATGTATCTTGTTTGTCATTGCAACTCTTTTCCCCTATCCTAAATTATTGATAATTTCTTAGATGGAATGAGTAGTGTTCACCCGGAGGAACTATAGCATGCTTGGGAAGCTGACCAAAATAGTGTGGACAAGTCATGGGATAATTTTTACAGGAATTTTGTGGGTTAGGCAGCCATGACACCTAGAATTTCGAGTCAGACAATTCAAGAAAGTATGCATTTTCTATTGCTTGTGAGAGCTTACCAGATTAATGGTCATATGAAATCAAAGTTAGATCCATTGGGCTTGGAAGAAAGATATATTCCTGATTATTTGACCCGAGTCTTTATGGGTTTGCTAACGCTGACCTTGATAGAGAGTTCTTTTTGGGAGTATGGAGAATGTTAAGTTTTTTTTTTTGAAAATTGTTCTGTGCCGACACATAGGACAATATTAACCTAGCTTGAACAAGCTTATTCTGGCAACATTGGATATAGATATATGCACATTGCTGATTGTGATAAGTGCAATTGGGTGAGAAATAAGATTGAAACATGAACTCCTACTCAGTATAATGATCAACGCCAGAAACTTATTCTCGATAGGCTAATATGGAGTACACAATTCGAGAACTTCTTTGGCCCCAAATGGACAATGGCTAAGAGGTTTAGGCTTGAATGGGGCGAGACACTTATCCCTGGCATGAAGAAGATATTTGATAGGGCAGCAAATCTTGTTGTTGAGAGCATAGTTATAAGAATTCCTCATTAAGGAAGATTAAATGTCCTTGGTAAAGATGTTCGGAAGCCATTTTGTCAAAATTGGAATTAATGATGTCAAGTATAACTTGGTAACTTTATATGATTGTCTAACTAGAGAAGGAAAAAGGGTCCATTTATCTTTAGTTGCAAACCCTAGTCACTTAGAAGCTACGGATCATATTGTTGTTGGAAATATTAGAGCTAAGAAGTATTACTCCAATGATGAGGACATGACAAAAAAACATGGGGATCTTGATTCATGGTGATCGTAGCTTTGCTAGGAAAGGTGTCATTTATGAAAATCTACATCTTAGTGCACTGCCAAACTACACTACTAGTGGGACTATATATATTGTGGTGAATAACCTAGTTGCTTTCACCACTAACCCAAAAGTAGGCAGATCTTCTCAGTATTACACTAATGTTTCCACGGCTTTGAATGACCTTAGTTTCCATGTTATTGGAGATGATGTAGAGGTAATTTTTCATGCTTGTGAGCTTACTGCTGAGCGGCACCAAACTTTCCATTCACACATTGTGGTTGATATAGTCATTTACTGTCGATTTGGCCACAATGAGATTGACGAACCGCCTTTTAGACAACAAAAATTTACCAAGTTAGCCTACAGTTTTAATATTACTGAAATGCTCATTTCTTCATTCAATTGGAACATCTTTTTTCATGTTAGGTTTTATTGCTATTGTACGCATCTTTCTGTGATCTTCACCCTATAGTTAATCATGGCTACATTTTAAGTTTACATTCGTAGCTCCTGTGTAATTGTTATCTTTCAAGTACATTAAGCTAACTTAGAAGTTTAGAGACACAGATCAACAAAAATCATCCATTAGCTCTTCATATATACAAAAAGGAACTTCTAGAATTTGGGTAGGTATGTGAAAAAGATATTAGCTTGATATATGAAAAGGTCCTTTCAATGCTGAATGAAGAATTTCTTAGCCAGTAAAGACTATATTCCTAAGAGAAGAGATCGACTTTCATGCCACTAAGCTGGGTTTAAGTCACCTGAGTAGCTTTCACTTATCCGCAACACTAGGTATGTGTTGACAACTATCTAGCCTAGAGTTTCTCTGATTTAATATTTTTTCACCGATATAGTCATAATTTGATGTAGGGTGAAACCTAAGATCTTAAAGAATGCTAGCAAATCAATCACAACACTTCTAGATAATTTTAAGCATCACAGGGCTTTGAAGAATGTTTATGAGTAATGTACTCAAGTGATTGAAATAGGGGAAGAATTAACTGGCAGTTGGAGAAGCTCTTGCTTTTGCTACTTTGCTTGTTGAAGGTAACCATGTTAGATTGAGCGGTCAACATGTTGAAAGGGCTACGTTTAGTCACTGGCATTCAGACCAAGAAACTCGATAAAAGTATTGCCCTCTAGACCATGTCATTATGAATTAGAATGAGGAGATGCTTACTGTTAGTAACAGGTAATATCATCTTGTTACTCCATTGCAGACTATTTCCTACCATTTGAAAATATTTAAGATCTGGGCAAGAATCTAGCTGGACCCAAGACTGTCTAAACACGTGGCAATGCTCTAGAGGCCCCTTGTATTCATAGTCTATGTATAGGAAAAGACTTCAGAAAGACTATGAACACCTGTACTCAAAACGCTAATTATTCCTATAATTTTCTAAACCTGCAGGGTCTTGTAGTTCTTGTTATCTGCAATGCTGATATGATGAATTTTACGGAGGTAGAGAAGGAGATTTATAAGCTAGCAAAGAATGCAATGATGGAACTATATCAAATGGATGAGTTTTTGGAAGCCTTTTGAGTACACCCATCATCAACCCTCCACACGTTTGTTGTTCAACTCCTTACACTTTTATTTTAAAGCTATAATTGCTTAAATTAATTGGATTTATAAAGATACACAATTTTTTTTATGGGTGTGGTACACTATAAGAAATTAGACCACTAGCAACAAGATAAAAACAACAAACATTTTTTAAGTTCCTGTAATTAGATAAAATAACAGCGAACCATTAAATCCCTATTGTTAAACTTTTGATAATTGCAGCAAACTGTTGGAATTGGATATTTTAACAGTGGGCATCTAATATCCCGCTATTAGTTTATTTATAATTATAGCGTGCAATTATATAGTTGCTATAATTATATAAATTAACAGCGGGCCACGAAATGCCCGCTGCTAAGTTTTCAATAATTATAGCAACCCGCTATTAATTGATTTATAATTACAGTGAGCAATCATATTATTGTTGTAACTAAATAAATTAACAATGGACAATTAATTGCCCGCTGTTAAAATTTAAATAATTATAGTGGATTTCTATAATTTGATATTTTAACAGCAGACATTGTATTGCATGTTGTTAAAATACTTGTGATTATAGTGTACATTTTTAGCCCGTTGTAACTAGTGATCTAATTTAGGTAAATAAAATTAATTTACGGTTATATTGTATCGGTAATTTTGTTTTTGCAATTTTAAATTATTTTAAATGTACGGTGATGTATAACCGTAAATTACTTTTATATACATAAATTGGACAACAAGTTTCAAAGGGTTAAAAATATTTGCTGTAATCACAAATATTTTAACAGCATGCAATACAATGTTCGCTGTTAAAATATCAAATTACAAAGGTCCATAATAATTATTTAAAATTAAACAGCAGGCATTTAATTGTCCGCTGTGAATTTGTTTGGTTACAATAATAATATGATTGCCCGTTGTAATTATAATTAAATTAACAACGGGTTGCTATAGTTATTTAAAAATTAACAACGGACATTTAATGGTGTATAGTTAATTTATATAATTACAGCAACTATATAATTGTACGTTGTAATTACAAATAAATTGACAGCCGACCATTAGATTTCCACTGTTAAAATATCTAATTGCAGCGACCTGCTACAATTATCAAAAGTTTAACAACGCGAATTTAATGGTCCGCTGTTATTTTATATAATTACAACAACTTAAAAAATGTATGTTGTTTTTTTCTTGTTGCTATTGGTTTAATTTCTTGTAGCGTACCACACCCACAATAACAACGACAAATTATGTACCTTTATAAATCCAATTAATTTAAGCAATTATAGATTTAAACAAAAGTGCATGGAGTTAAACAACAAAACATGTGGAGGGTTGATGATGGGAGTACTCAAAAGGCTTTCATAAACTCTTCAATTTGATATAGTGAATGTTCCTCCAGTCATCTCATCTATTGATATAGTTCCATCATTTTCCTTCTTTGCCAGCTTATTAATCTCCTTCTTTAACTCCGCAAAATTCATCGCATCAGCATTGCGGATAACAGGAACTACAAGACCCTGTAGGATTAGAAAATTATAGGAATAATCAACATTTTGAGTACAAGTATTCATAGTCTTTTCAGAAGTCTTTTCTTATACATAAAATGCGAATATAGGGGACCTCTAGAGCATTTCCACATGTTCAAACAGTCTTGGGTCTAGTTACACTCATGCCAAGATCTTAAATCTTTTCAAATGGTAGGAAATACTCCGTAATGGAGTAACATAATGATATTACCTGTTACTGATAGTAAACATCTCCTCATTCTGGTTCATAATGACATGGTCTATAGGGCAATACTTTTCCCCACTTTCTTAGTCATGAATTACTAAATGCCAGTGACTAAACGTATCCCTTTCAACATCTTGATCGCTTAATCTGACATGGTTACCTTCTACAAACAAAGTAGCAAAAGCAAGAGCTTCTCCAACTGCCTAGTCAATTTCTTCCCATGTTTCAATCATTTGAGCATGTTGCTCATAAACCTTCTTCACAGCCCTATGAGACATATAATTATCTAGAAGTGTTGTGATTGCTTTTCTAATATTCTTAAAAAAATCTCAGGTTTCACCCTGCATCAAATTATTACTATCCCAGTGAAAAAATATTAAATTAGAGCGACCCTAAGGTAGATAATTGTCAACACATACCCTGTGTTGTGGACACGTGAAAGCTGCTTAGGTGACTTAAACCTAGCCCAGTGGGATGAAAGCCAATCTCTTCTATTAGGAATATAGTCTTCACTGGCCAAGAATTCTTCATTTAGTATTGAAAGGACCTTCTCCCGTATCATGCTAATATCTTTTTCACCTACCTGCCCAGATTCTAGAAGTTTCTTTTTATAGATATCAAGAGCTAATGGATGATTTTTGATGATCTGTGTCTCCAAGCTGCAGAGTCAGTTTAATGTATCTTAAAGTTAAAAATAAAATAGGAGCTACGACTAGGAAATGTAGCCATGATTAACTATAGGGTGAATATCACAAAAAGATGCCTATAATAGCAACAAAACCTAACATGGAAAAGATGTTCCAGCTGAATAAAGATTAACGAGCAAATGAGAATTTCAGTGACATTAAAACTAGAGGTTAACCTTGTACATTTTGGGTTGTATGAAAGACGGTTCGTTAATCTCATTGTGGCCAAATCGAAGGTAACAGACTAAATCAACCACAACATATGAATGGAAAGTTTGGCGCCATTCCGCAACAAGCTTATAAACATGAACAACTACCTCTACATCATCTCCATCAACATGAAAAATAGGGCCATCCAAAGCCTTGGAAAAATTAGTGCAATACTGAGAAGATTTTCCTGCTATTGGGTCAGTGTTTAAAGTAACTTGGTTATTCACCACATTATGTATGGTCCCACCAGTAGTGTAGTTTAGCAGTGCACTAAGATTAAGAGTTTCATAATTGACACCTTGGCCAGCAAAGCTACCGTCACCATGACTAAGATCCCTATGTTTTTTTGTCATGTTCTCATCATTGGAGTAATACTGCTTAGCTCTAGTCTTGCCAACAACAACATGATCCATAGCTTCCAAGTGACAAGGATTCGCATTCAAAGATAAATGGATCATCTTTCCTCCTCTAATTAGACGATCATATGAAGTTCCCACGTGATACTTGACATCACCAGTTCCAGTATAGTGGCTAACTTCAACCATAGTTTTGTACAACCACTAAATTCACTAAATATTTTACGAAGTGGCTTCCAAAAATCATTACCAAGTACATTTAATCTTCCTCAATGAGGCATTCCAATATTTATGCTCTCAACACCAAGATCTGCTGCCCTATCAAGCATCTCCTTTACGCCAAGAATTAGTGTCTCGCCCCTCAAGCCCAAACCTCTTAGCTATTGTCTACTTGGTGGCAAAGAAGTTCTTGAATTGTGTACTCCATATTAACATATAAAGAATAACCTTCCGACGTTGATGGTTGTACTAAGTAGGAGTTGGTGTTTCAATCTTGTCTTTCACTGAATTGCACTTCTCACAATTAGCAATGTGCATATATTCGTATCTAATGTTGCCACAATAAGCTTGCTCAAGCCGAGTCAATATTGACCTATGTGTCTGCACATGACGATTTTCAGACATAAACCCTAACATTCTCCATACTCCCAAAAAGAACTCTTTATCAAGGTCAACATCAGTAAACCCATAAAGACATGGGTTCAAATCATCAGGAATATCTCTTTATTCCAAGCCCAATGGATCCAATTTTACTTTCATATGACTATTAACCTGGTAAGCTCTCGAAGCAATAACAAATGCATACTTTCTTGAATTGTCAGGCCCGAAATTTTAGGTGTCGTGGCTTCTTAACCCACAAAGTTCCTAAAGAAATTTTCCCATGACTTGTCCACACTATTTGGGTCAGCTTCCCAAGCACGCTGTAGTGCCTCCAGGAAAACACTACTAGTTCCATCTAAGAAACTATCTGTAAGCCTGGAGAGTGGAAAATTGTTGTAATGACAAACAAGATACATCTACAGAAAGATTATGAATATAGGTTCCAATGAAAAAACTTCAGAAAGAGTTGATACCCCAATTAAAGGACTCTAAAAACGCATTGCTACATTAACAACATTCAATGAAGTTGATATGTGAATAATTTTGAAATCACCCCTGACTAGCTACTTGCATAACTTTATGCTTATTTTTCTTTACTTTAGTTTAACAAATAACAGCAGCTCAACTATAATGAAGAAAAATAAACATAAAGTTATGCAAGTAGCTAGTCGGGGGTGATTTCAAAATTACTCACATATGAACTTCATTGAATATTGTTAACATAGCAAATGTGTTTTGAGAGTCCTACAATGGGTGACAACTCTTTTCCTAAGTCTTGTCATTGGAAATTGTATCCATAGTCTTTTTGTTGATGTATCTTATTTGTCATTGCAACCCTTTTCCCTTCTCCTGGCTTACTGATAGTTTTTGAGATCTAACTAGTAGTGTTTACTTGGAGGAACTAAACAGTGATTGGGAAGCTGACCCAAATAGTGTGGATAAGTCATGGGACAATTTCTTTAAGAATTTGTAGGTCAAGCAGCCACGACACCTAGAATTTCATTTCAGACAATTCAAGAAAGTATGCACTTGCTATTGCTTGTGAGAGCTTACCAGGTTAATGGTCACATGAAAGTGAAGTTGGATCCATTGGGCTTAGAAGAAAGAGATACTCCTGATGATTTGACCCAGGTTTTTATGGGTTCACTAATGCTGACCTTGATAGAGAGTTCTTTTTTGGAGTTTGGAGAATGTCAAGGTTTTGTTTAAAAATCGTCATATACTGGCACATAGGTCAACATTGACCTGGCTTGAACAAGCTTATTGTGGCAACATCGGATATGAATATATGCACATTGCTGATCGTGATAATTGCAATTGGGTAAGAGACCAAATTCAAACACCAAAATCTAATAAGTACAATCGTCAATGTCGAGAGGTTATTCTTGATAGGCTAATATAGAGTACACAATTCGTGAACTTCTTTGCCACTAAGTGGACAACAGCTAATAGGTTTTGGCTTGAAGGCGGTGAGACATTAATTACTGGCATGAAGGAGATGCTTGATGGGCAACTGATCATGGTGTTGACAGTATAGTTATCAGAATGCCTCATGGAGGAAGATTAAATGCACTTTGTAATGTTGTTCGGAAGCCATTTTGTCAAATATTTGGTGAATTTAGTAGTGGTATGAAACCTGTAGATGAAGTTGTTCTCTATACTGGAATTAGTAATGTCAAGTATCACTTAGGAACTTCATATGATCATCCAATTAGAGGAGGAAAGAGGGTCCATTTGTCTTTGGTTGAGAATTCTGGTCACTTAGAAGTTGTGGATCCTGATGTTGTTGGCAAGACTAGAGCTAAGCAGTATTACTCCAATGATGAAAACAAGAAAGAAAACATGGGGATCTTGATTCTTGGTGATGTTAGCTTTGCTGACCAAGGTGTCATTTATGAAACTTCACATCTTAGTGCGCTGCCAAACTACACTACTAGCGGGAATATACATATTATGGCGAATAACCAAGTTGCTTTCACCGTTGACCCAAAAGCATGTAGATCTTCTCAATATTACACTGATGTTGTAAGGCTTTGGATGCCCCTATTTTTAATGTTAATAGAGATGATGCAGATGCAGTTGCTCAAGCTTGTGAGATTGCTACTGAGTGGCACCAAACTTTCCATTCAAACGTTGTGGTTCATTTAGTCTATAACCATTGATTTGGCCACAATGAGATTGATGAATTGTCTTTCACACAACCCAAAATGTACCAAGTTAGCCTCCAATTTAATGTCTATGAAATGATCATTTGCTCGTTAATCTCCATTCAACTAGAACATCTTTTTTCATGTTAGGTTTTTTTGCTATTGTAGCCATCTTTTTGTGACCTTCACACTATAGTTAATCATGTGGTTAAGACTGAATCTGTGATCCTAGAGGTTGCAGGTTCGAGTCACACCAAGGGTGGGATGTGATAAGAGATTTTTCATTATTTGTATTTCTTATAAGAGCAATTGCGCAAATTGAAAAAAATCATAGATATATTTCCTGGTTTATATTCGAAGCTCCTGTGTAATTGTTATCTTTAAAATACATTAAGCTAACTTTGCATTTTGGAAACACAGATCATTCAAAATCATCTATCAGCTCTTTATATCTACAAAAAGAAACTTCTAGAATCTAGACATGTAGGTGAAAAAGATATTAGCATGATACAAAAGAAGGTCCTTTCAATACTGAATGAAGAATTATTGGCATGTAAAGACTATATTCCTAAGTGAAGAGATTGGCTTTTATCCCATTGGGCTGGGTTTAAGTCACTTGAGCAACTTTCACTTGCCCTCAACACTAGGTATGTGTTGACAATTATCTAGCTTGAAGTTGCTCTGATTAATAGTTTTTCATTAAGATAGTCATAATTTGATGTAGGGTGAAACCATAGATCTTGAAGAATGTTGGCATAACGATCACAACACTTCTAGATAACTTTATGCCTTACAAGCTGTGAAGAAGGTTTATGAGCAACATGCTCAAATGATTGAAATAGGGGAAGGAATTGACTGGGAAGTTGGAGAAACCTTGCTTTTGCTACTTTGCTTGTAGATGGTAACCATGTTAGATTGAGTGGTCAAGATGTTGAAAGGGGTACATTTAGTCACTAGCATTCATTAATTCATGACCAAGAAATTAGGGAAAATTATTGCCCTCTGGACCATGTCATTATGAACTATAATGAGGATATATTTACTATTAGTAACAGGTAATATCATCTTGTTACTCCATTGTAGAGTATTTCCTACCATTTGAAAATATTTAAGATCTAGGCAAGAATGTAGCTGGACCCAAGACTATCTGAACACGTGGAAATGCTCTAGAGGCCCTTTATATTCATAGTCTATGTATAGGAAAGGACTTCAAAAAAGATTATGAATACATGTACTCAAAATGCTGAGTATTCCTATAAATTTCTAATGCTGAAGGGTCTTATAGTTCCTGTTATTCACAATGCTGATACGATGAATTTTGCAGAGGTAGAGAAGGAGATTAATAAGCTAGCAAAAAAGGCAAATTATGGAACTATATCAATAGATGAGATGGATTGAGGAACATTTACTATATCAAATGGAAGAGTTTGGAAGCCTTTTGAGTACACCCGTCACCAACCCTCCACAGGTTTGCTGTTGAACTCCATGCACTTTTGTTTTAAAGCTATAATTGCTTAAATTAATTGGATTTATAAAGGTATAAAATTTTTCATTGTTATTGTGGGCGTGGTACACTGCAAGAATTTAGACCAATAGCAACAAGATAAACACAACATATTTTTTAAGTTGCTGTAATTATATAAAATAATAGCGGATAATTAAATTCTCATTGTTAAGCTTTTGATAATTGTAGTTGACCATTGCAATTGGATTTTTTAACAGCGGACATCTAACTGCTAAAGCTGATATCGTCTATCATTGTCGTAGAGTTAAAGTTGATAAATATAAAAAAGTATAATATATATAAAATATAAATTATTAATATTTTTTATTAGAATATTTTTAATGTTTTCTTAAAATCCCTAATATAAAATCGAACAATATTTTAAAAAATTGAAATCAAAATAAAATAGATTAAGTTTATTTTTTAATTATATTTGAAGGAAATAATGCGAAGAAACCGGATTCGAATTGTACCTTTTTCCGTGCCCAAGATCGAATAAAATGCGCTACAATGTCAAGTCAAGATTTATTCACGGTATATCAGATATCAATATATTTTCCACGACTTCTGCAGTTCCGAAAATCGATAATAATCGTTTATGGAATTTTTCATTAAGAAAATCCTGGGAGAGAAACAATATAAAAGATAGAATTCTAAATTTCATTATTACTTATTTTCCATCAATAATCTCTTATTTATAGAAGTTAAAAATGTAAAATATATTTTTTGGTACATATGGAAAAATTAATTGCATTTAAATTCTAATTAATTACAATTAGACCTTAAATTTATTTATTATTTAATAAAGCCCAATTACTTAATTGGATCAGATTCTTTGACCCGGTTGACCTACTCATGGGCGGACCGAGTATTTCCAACATCTCTCACTCGCACTTGATAGGTCATGTTTCGTACAAGGTTATCAAATCTTCTTTATGTTGTGAAGTCTTGAGACCAATATACTATTAGGAACTCTTATTGTCTAGGACCCGTTAGGGTTAGATATGACTGTCCCAGATGGTATTTAACCACATAGATTAACGTCTATATTCTGAAACCATCTTGTCCCCGTTAGGGTCCGCCAAGACTCTTCTGATTGGTACTCATCATACTGATATATTGTGCTTATGCTTTTACCTTAGAATGGTTGACAATCATCCACTTCCACACCATTTAGGATCTCGGAAGCATTTATCTGTCATTCATTATTTTGCACTAAGTAATGATAGGATATCAGGTGAACTGACAAAACTCTGTATGGCCAATTCTTCCTTTCTAATTATCTATTTCGTATACAACTAGGTCGATCCACTAACCAATCTCTCTCAAATAGAATGTAATAATAATCTCTTGGTGATTGATCAAATCTCCCTTATTAGTTCTTACTTCTCAAGACAATTCAATAGTAATGAGGGTAATGTTCAATAATCTTATAATTAATGGACTGAGTCTCACATTAGAGAATTTGAGATCCTTGTCCAACATACAAAGTTTTCATCTTATGGTTGCTAAGCACAAATTATTCTGAGAACTCGTTCTCTACCAACTAAAATAATATGTTATGGTTTTCTTTCTTTTTTACCATAATAAAGGAGCACATGTCTTATTATTTCAAATAACACCATATAAAGGTTTCAATTACAATGCACCCTAGCATTTAACCTTGTTCAACTCCACGAACTACCTTTAGCTATTCAGAAAGAATATAATTCACTGTCATATGAACCATACAGTTCTTAATTGATTCCTTTTTTATTCAGTACATAATGTTCTATACAATGCGACTCTCCTTATTCTCAAACAAATCGATACACAATATTGAACATGTTCCCGAAGTTCACATAATATGTTCACTATAAATCTCATCCTAGTCTATACCCTTATGGTAACTGTGAGCACTGGCTTTTATGCCAAGGCTATGATGAATAATCTTCACGATTAAATTCCCTTACAGACATTTTGAAATTCTGAAGGAAGGTAAAGGAAGTCGACGAAGTGCCTCGGGACCATCCGATTCGCAATCCGTCTCCGACAACTGATTTCGTCGAATTTCTAAATTCACAATCGATTTTTCTATTTTCAAACTTTCAAAAATGTTTCGTTTGTTTAAACGTGTTTTCGGGAGTCGTATAATGATAAATCGAACATTTTTTAGCAAAACCGCAGTTGAAAATCCAATGGAACCCAACCAAAGATGTTTCCGGCAAAAATTTTCAACACGCAAAATCGGTGAGGGGGGGACCAAAGGGGGCGCGCCTCTAGCCGCGGTGCAGCCTTGCTGGCGCGCATGTGTGACGTGCGTGGGGCACAGACAGTAGTGCCCCGTGCGCACTATGATTTTTGGTGTGAAAACGTGAACAAAGTGTCGGTTTTCACCCCACCAAACTAGGTAAATCCCTTTTCCATTCACATTTGAAAGTCAAAAATGTGTGGGGATGGATTGAAGACTTTAAAGGATGCATTTACAATGATTTGGAGACATTTGATGCATCCTTGTCCCCCCACCCTCTTCCTATAAATTGAGGCCTTGTTTGAGGCTTGGGGAAGAGGGAAAAATCTGAGTTCTAAAGGCTATATGCTGGGTTTGAATGTTGTTTTATGAGTTTTGAGTGAAAAATTCAAGTTTAGAAACAAAATACATTCAAGCAGTTTGGGAATTTCCGACTCAAAATAAATTTTTCAAAGCTTTAAAACCATTTGAAAGCTTTTATTCTTTTGTTACTAGTTCTAATTTCTTGTATTTGATAACTTTTGGGAGACTCGGGAGACTTAGGAGATGGATTAGGAGCATAAACGGTCTCGTTCGGCCACGAATCAAAATTCTTGCCAACCTTTGGAAAACACTTCAAAACACGGATTCTACATCCTGAGGTGATATTTCTGAGCCTTAAAGTAATTCAAACTTTTATATTTGTGGTTTGATATCTTTGTTTTGATTTCAGGTTGATTTCGGGGCGTTTCGGGCCAAAAATGACAAAAACCAGACGAA
>CAOJCP010937082.1:0-7500 GCA_948332465.1 Euphorbia lomelii
AAATGTCTCTTCTATTACGAAGACCACCAGGTCGTGAAGCTTATCCAGGAGATGTCTTTTATTTGCATTCACGCCTTTTGGAAAGAGCTGCTAAATCAAGTTCTCGTTTAGGTGAAGGAAGCATGACTGCTTTACCAATAGTCGAGACCCAATCAGGAGACGTTTCAGCTTATATTCCTACTAATGTAATTTCCATTACAGACGGACAAATATTCTTATCCGCCGATCTATTCAATGCTGGAATCCGCCCTGCGATTAATGTGGGGATTTCCGTTTCCAGAGTAGGATCTGCCGCTCAAATTAAAGCTATGAAACAAGTGGCGGGTAAGTTAAAATTGGAATTGGCCCAATTTGCCGAATTAGAAGCCTTTGCGCAATTCGCTTCTGATCTAGATAAAGCTACTCAGAATCAATTGGCAAGAGGTCAGCGATTACGTGAGTTGCTCAAACAATCCCAATCTGTGCCTCTCACCGTGGAAGAACAGATAATGACTATTTATACCGGAACGAGTGGTTATCTTGATTCATTAGAAATTGGACAAGTAAGGAAATTTCTCGTTGAGTTACGTACCTACTTAAAAACGAATAAACCTCAGTTCGAAGAAATCATATCTTCTACCAAAACATTTACCGAAGAAGCAGAAATTCTTTTGAAAGAAGCTATTCAGGAACAGAAGGAACGCTTTTTAGTTCAGGAACAAGTATAAAGAAATTAATTACTTGTAATCTTTAACTTTAAAATTGAAAATTAGAATACTAATAAAATAATAGAAAATAAACTAGAAAAAAAAATAAAATATTAATATATATAGAAAAATAAGATAATAGAAATATGAAATATAGAATACTATATATATCATATAGTACTCAATATATGGATATATGGAGAAAATTTGCGTCCAATAGGATTTGAACCTATACCAAAGATTTAGAAGACCTCTGTCCTATCCATTAGACAATGGACGCTTGTGTATTCCAATTTTATTTCTTTGAGAATTTTTTTTTATATTTTAAATTTATATTTTAAAAAAGAATACACAAGATAATTTTACAAATTAAGAAATTCCATATTTTACGTATTATTCTATATATATAGATTCTATTATATATAGATTCTATATTCTATAATAGGATATATATTCTATATATCTTCTATATAGAAATTGAATCTATAACTACTAAAATTATTATATTGTTAATATTTTTATATTGTTTATATTTTCTATTTTTTCGATTATTTGGAATTATTTGTATTAATAAAAAATAGGAATATAATTGATAAATAATTATTAATATGAAATTTTATTCTATAAAATATTTTTTATTTGTATTATTTAAATAATTGAAATAATTAACGTTATTATTAATATATTATTAATAATAATATTCTAAATATTATTCTATAATAATAACTAAAATATTAAAAAAAATATATGGATTATAGAAAGATTATCTCGAGTTTTTAGAGAGCTAGAGCGGGTAGCGGGAATCGAACCCGCATCGTTAGCTTGGAAGGCTAGGGGTTATAGTCGACGTTGATTCATCATCTTTAACGTCTCTAATTCAAAACCGAACATGAAACTTTGATTTCATTCGGCTTCTTTATGGGATATTGACCCATAACATCTATGTTAGCTTTTCGGTATTCAAAACAAGATACTTTCTAGATGATCCCTCTAGAAAAGTGGGATGAAAATTTTCCAATTAACAATCCTTCTAGTTACTTCGTTCTCTATTTCTATTTGATAGAATCCTTAGGAAAAGGGTTTTGTTTCCACCGAGGTAAAACAAGAGTCGATGTCTATAGTAAACCAAAGTCATCGTTTAATACTTCATTTTGCTTCAATTTCGACTATATAAAACAAGGAAAACGTTGAAGATTTAGTTACGGTTAGAAATGAACTTTTCTGTCTTTTCCATAGATACTTTACTTATACTTATTCAATTGAAAGGATTAATCCAATTAAAAAAAAAAAATTATGTTTCGTAATTAAATAAAAAAAATTATGTTTCGTAATTAAATAATCCAATTTTTCAATTTCTAATTGACTGTTGGATACAAATCACGAGAATGTATATTCTTTACTCGAATTTTTCATTGAGAAGGTAAAGGATTAAATCGTTTTAAGAAATAAAGTTTTTCATCCGACTATCAGCCAAGAGATCCCTTAACTATTAGTTTCAATTACTAGAACGAATCACACTTTTACCACTAAACTATACCCGCTACGATACAATTATCGTATATAATTAACTTTTTGTCGAGTAAGACAATGGAACATTTTTAATATATTTTATTATATTAATTATAGAATATATTTTTCGAATATAAAAATATAGATATAAAAATATAGAATTAATAAGGATAGAAAAATATAGAATAAATATAGAATTCGAATTTATATAATTCTAAAATAATAAAAAAAAGTAATTATGATTATCTAAAGGAATAAAGAGAGAGGCAAAGCCCTTTTTTTCAAGCCTTACTAGTTGTATAATGTAACTACTTGCTATGTAATGGAACAGAATAATTATTCTTAGAATTAGCCTTTTTCAATCGGGAGAGATGGCTGAGTGGACTAAAGCGTCGGATTGCTAATCCGTTGTACGAATTATTCGTACCGAGGGTTCGAATCCCTCTCTTTCCGGTTCCAGTGATGACTTTTTTTCTTTCAAATTTCTTTATTTATATTAATATTTCTATTTCTTATTCCATTGAAAATATTAATTTAAAAAGAAAATCTAGATTCAAATCGAGATCGAGATGTAGAATAGATAAAGACTGGGTAAAAAGAAATAATATGCTAAGAACATTTTAAAATCAACAAAACTCTTAGAATTTTTATTCTATTCTTCACGTCCAGGATTACGCCCAGGATCATTAGATAAAAACCCAAAGATGAAGAGAGAAACAAAGAATATAACTACTGTGTAAACAAAGAGTTTAAGAGTAAGCATTAGAAAATCTCCAAGATCTTTTTTGGTTTGAAAAACAAAATAGATTTTCTATTTTTATAACACATTTTCTATTTTAACACCAAGAAATGAAGTGATTTCTAGAAATAGAAATGAATTTAGAAAAATTCATTTGGAATAAAAATCGAGTCTTTCTTAGAACTTTTTTTCATAACTACAATTAGAGCGCTAATAGAATCTGAAATGAAAAAAAAAGGTTAAGAATGAGAAAAGTGGAGGTGATCCAGAATTCTCGCGTTTATACAATAACTTTAATGTTTGAATTAAGAGTTTAGAGTATAAGACTTATCTGATCTTCTCAATTACTATAATTTTTTTCTCGACTAAATCATGAATTATTCTAGGACAGTATTAAAATCTCATCGAAAACTTACAGCAGCTTGCCAAACAAAGGCTAATAGAAAAAAAAGTACAGGGATTACTGGCATAAAATCTACGATTGGGTTCAAAAAAGCGTAGGCTTCAGGCAATTTTGTGAAGAAAAAATTGCTTGAATAAAGGGTAGAATTAAGACAAATCCAAATTAAACTAAAACTATTAAGCATAAGAAACATTTTGTTCTTCAAGATAATTGTATTTTGATTGATGACTAAGTTATTAATATGTTATTGATATAACAATGGATCAAAAAAAAGTAAGGTAGACGAAGAACCTTTCTTTATTTTTATTGTGTTATTAAACTCACCCAATCAAAAATCCTTCAATTCTCAAATCAAAAAAGAATAGAGGAAATCATATTTTTATACAATATCTTAGTTGAATTATCTATTATAAGCAATCAATTCAGTTGAATTCTATATCTACACATATGAAAATCCGAACAAGACGGGAATATATTTCCTGGATATTTGGATGGGAATTGACGAAGAACCAATATTAATATTAGTTTTTATTAGTGTTGAATAGAAATAGAAATGGGGCGTAGCCAAGTGGTAAGGCAACGGGTTTTGGTCCCGCTATTCGGAGGTTCGAATCCTTCCGTCCCAGATATTCTCTCTAATCTATCATTCTATACAATCTAGCAAATAAAAAAAAGGGCTCATCCCTTATAATTTAACTTCGGTAACTTGAATTATAACATCTAAGATAAACTATCCAAAATGAATTCCAATGACAATTCTTTAGTCTATCTGCTAAATAAGATGATCTTCGAGTATTTTGATACTGATTTTAGCACTCAGTTTGAAAGAATAACAAAAAATTTCCAATTTTGCCCACATCAGTCTTTTTTATCAACTACTGCACTAAAAAAATTGGATATTTTTTTAACCTAGTTCTTATTTATTTAAAATCATTAATGAGTTAATCTGAATCTGAATAGGTTTTTTTCGATAAAAATATGTTTAAAACAAAACCTTATTCAAATAATGATATGTAGATAGGAAATTTCGAAATTGAATCTTTTTAATGATTTTGTAGGAGTCCGTGGGACTTAAACAAATGGGCGATAGTCAAATGCGTCCTAGGTGCTCACTTGAAGACTTAAAAAAAATAGCTTAGTTCTTTTTTGTCTTATTTCTTCTTGGAATATTCGAATTGTAAATCAAAAAATATTCCTAGAAAAAAATAGGGGATTAAATTGAATTCTTTCTGACACTTTTTCAGAAATTATCTAATAGAAATTAAGAAATTCAAATTAGGGATTTCTCTGTATCGGTTGAACCAATGACTGGATTTCCTAATCAAATTAATTTCATATTAGTTCAAAACGCAAGAAATGTTATAATAAAACTTTGTTTGAAATGATATGTTAAAATAAAAAGTGCGACTTGAAAGACATGATCACTTGTGGATTCTTACATCCACCTTATTATAGCCTAATAAATAAATAAATATTATTAGTTATATATAGAATAGTTATATATAGAATATAGCATTTAGCATATAATTCATAATATTTGAAGTTTTAGGAAAGCGGGGTTTTTTACAGAACTTCGCCTTAATCAAAGGCAATTTCCTTAATGCAGGTGTGATTAATTCATGTAATTGATATCCATATATATATACCTTTCTCTTTCTAGAACCAGAACCTTTTTCTCTATTACCCCCCTTCTTGTTCTATTCATACTCTATTGATACTTTTTTTCTTTTTTTGATACTTTTTTTGGATTTGTATATTATTTATATATATTTGTATACTATTTTTTTATAGTATAGTATTTTTTTTTTTTATTATTAAATTTTCTATTAATTGAATTTAAGTAATTTAGTAAATTTTAGTATTTTCTTTTTATTGAATTTCTTTTTATTGAATTTTATTCAATTTCAATTAATTCTTTTGTTTTCTTCAGTGTATATATATTTCGGAACTCAATATATTCCCATTGATATTGACAAGAGTGTATCAAATCAATATAATCCCATCTGAGGTAATGGGATCTTATCTGTCGATCTATTTATACCTGTTCTATCGATTAATTTGAATTGTTTCTTCATTCCAGCGATGGGTTTCTTGGATTTTGCTGTGATAGAAAAGTTTTTTTTGATTGAAAATATATAGAAATGAAATGTTCTAATCAGAATTCACATTTATTTCTAAAATTCTATTTATTATATATATTTATTATATATATAGAAATATACACTTAATATATATAAATATATATTATTTAATTTAAATAAAAATGTATATATATATATATACAATATATACATACCTATATAGATAAAATAGGTATATAGATAAAATAGGTATATAGATAAAATAGGTATTTTAAGTGAATCTTAGTAGAATACTAAATAGAATCTTCAGTAAGTCGATAATATAGAACTAAGAGATAATATAGAACTAAGAAATATAAATAATAGCTATAAGGAAGAATAAATAGGGTAATAAACGGAGAGTAATCTAAAAAATTTTATGTTATCCATATTTATTTATTATAAATATTTTTTGATTTTTTTTCTATTTTTGTATTTTTTTTTTTTTTTTAGTTTGAGTCCGATTGTATCGGACATAATCGAATTTTTTTTTTTTGGGGGGGGGTTGCTAACTCAATGGTAGAGTACTCGGCTTTTAAGTGCGACTAACATCTTTTATACATTTGTATGAAGAAAAGGATTCGTCCATACCATGGGTATGGTTTGTAAGACCACGACTGATCCTGAAAGGAATGAATGGAAAAAGCAGCATGTCGTATCAATGGAGGATTCTGAGAATATTTGAATTTTTCCGGATCGGTCCAAACTTTATTTGAATTATTGTTCCGGAACATAAAAAATGAATTCAAAGTTGGGTCAAATGAATAAATGGATAGAGTCCTATGGTTCGAATTATAGGAAAACAAAAAAGCAACGAGCTTACATTCTTAATTTGAATGATTATCCGATCTAATTTTACGTTAAAACAAAATTAGTACCTAATCTAATGTGGGAAAGGCTTTTCTATAAACAGATTTTCTATTAATGAGTCCTAACTATTAGCTATCCTTCCCTATAAAGAAAGGGGGAGGTGAGTGTGTAAAAGAAAGAGTATATTGATAAAGATTTTTTTTTTTTTTTCCAAAATCAAAAGAGCGATTAGTTTGAAAAAATAAAGGATTTTGAATCATCTTTTTCTCCTATAATACAAAGAAACATAAACCAATTAGATGGAAAAAACGAGGATGGGCAGTCCGTTGATGATTTTACCTATTCCCGAGGTATCTATTCTTTTTTTTTATATACACTACTTTGATATTTTATTATATACACTACTTTGATATACTACTTTGTTTTTACTCTATCGCACTATGTATCATCTACTAAACCAATAAAAAACCTCTATTCTTGCTTCAATCTAATTTAATAATTAATAAAAAAAATCAATATGCAAAGATATTTAGCCCTAAATAGATCTCGAAAAAACGACTTCCTATACCCCTTTATCTTTCGGGAGTATATTTATACATTTTCTCATGATCATAGTTTAAATAGATGTATTTTGTTGCAAAATGCAGGTTATGACAAAAAATCCAGTTTCTTAATTGTAAAACGTTTAATTACTCGAATCTATCAACAGAATCATTTGATTATTTCTGTTAATGATTCCAACCAAAATCCATTTTTTAGGTACAACAAGAATTTGTACTATCAAATGATATCAGAGGGCTTGGCAGTTATTGTGGAAATTCCATTTTTCCGACGATTAGTATCTTCTTTAGAAAGGCCAGAGATAGTAAAATCTCATAAATTACGATCAATTCATTCAATATTTCCTTTTTTAGAGGACAAATTTCCGCATTTAAATTATGTATCAGATGTATTAATACCTTATCCCATCCATCTTGAAAAATTGGTCCAAACCCTTCGTTTTTGGGTGAAAGACCCTTCTTCTTTGCATTTTTTACGATTCTTTCTTCATCAGTATTGGAATTGGAACAGTCTTATTATTCCAAAGAAATCAATTTCGATTTTTCGAAAAAATAATCCACGATTTTTCTTGTTCATATATAATATTCATATATATCAATATGAATCCATCTTCTTTTTTCTTCGTAATCAGTCCTTTCATTTACGATCAACATTTTCTCGAGTCTTTCTTGA
>CAOJCP010981555.1:0-2500 GCA_948332465.1 Euphorbia lomelii
GAGCCCAGGTATCGTATACGCCCCCAAAATAAAGAGCCTTGAATACTAGAAGAAAAGCACCTATACCTAGCAAGATTAAATGAATACCTAAAATTGTTGTCATTTTATTTCTATCTTTCCATACATAACCAAAAAAAGGAAAAGATTCTTCAAGAGTCTCAGGACCCAGAAGTGCGTGATAAATGCCGCCAAAGCCCAATACTGCGGAGGAAATTAAGTGAAGTACACCAGATACAAAGTATGGAAAGGTGTCGAGAACTTCCCCACCAGGACCTACTCCCCAACCTAGAGTAGCTAGGTGGGGAAGTAAAATTAATCCTTGTTCATACATTGGTTTCTCCGGTACAAAATGAGCCACTTCAAATAGGTTCATTGCTCCGGCCCAGAATACGATTAATCCAGCATGAGCTACATGAGCTCCCAGAAGTTTACCGGATAAATTGATAAGTCGAGCATTCCCGGCCCACCAAGCGAAACCCGTGGTTTCTTGGTCACGACCGGCTAAAGATAAAGTTCCATTAAAGAGCGTTTCCACGTGGTAGAACCTCCTCAGGGAATATAAGGTTTTCATGAGGCTGATCTTGAGCCGCCATCCAAGCACGAATACCTTCGTTTAACAGAATATTTTTAGTGTAGAAAGTCTCAAATTCAGGATCTTCCGCTGCACGGATTTCCTGCGAAACGAAATCATAGGCACGCAGATTCAGAGCCAGACCGACTACTCCAAGAGCGCTCATCCATAAACCAGTTACTGGTACAAATAACATAAAGAAATGTAACCAACGTTTATTGGAAAAAGCAACCCCAAAGATTTGAGACCAAAAGCGGTTAGCGGTGACCATTGAATAAGTTTCTTCAGCTTGAGTTGGGTTAAAAGCACGGAATGTATTGGCACCATCACCATCTTCAAATAAAGTATTTTCCACAGTAGCACCATGAATAGCGCATAGCAGAGCAGCGCCCAATACTCCGGCAACTCCCATCATATGAAATGGGTTCAGTGTCCAGTTATGAAACCCTTGGAAAAAGAGAATGAATCGAAATATAGCTGCTACACCAAAACTAGGTGCAAAAAACCAACCAGACTGCCCTAGTGGATAAATCAGGAATACAGAAACAAAAACAGCAATTGGACCAGAGAATGCGATTGCATTATAAGGTCGCAATTGCACGGATCGAGCAAGTTCAAATTGACGTAACATAAAACCTATTAGTCCGAAAGCGCCGTGGAGAGCAACAAAAGTCCACAAACCGCCTAATTGACACCAACGAGTAAAATCTCCTTGGGCTTCAGGGCCCCATAATAATAACAAAGAATGTGCTAAACTATTAGCAGGAGTCGAAACTGCGGCGGTTAAGAAGTTGCAGCCTTCCAAATAAGAACTGGCCAATCCATGGGTATACCATGAGGTTACAAAGGTTGTACCTGTGAACCAACCCCCTAAGGCGAAATAAGCACAAGGAAAAAGCAATAGACCGGACCAACCTACAAAAACGAAACGGTCCCGCCGTAACCAGTCATCCATAATATCAAATAAATCATTTTCGTCTTTGGTAAATTTACCAAGGGCTATAGTCATTGTGATCCTCCTATTCAACTACTTCAACCATTTCCGAGCACCTCATAGCATTTTTTTTTTTTTTAGGGCCTTTGAAGCTTCTATCATTCAGGTATGATTTGATTTTTCGTACACTGCCCTTCGAATTTCTAAGGGGTTTCGAAGAAAAAAAATCTTATCGGTCCATAAACCGACTTAGGCAAATTCATGAATTCAATTTGGTTATTCCTTCTTAGAGTTTTAATAACCATATGAAACATAAATTTTTTTCAAATAACTGTTGGAGGAACAAGTGATTCTCCTCTCGTTACTAGTTGATGCTCAGACTTATTTCTCTCATTTTATCAAACAAATCTTATTCTTCGATCTTTTTCATGAGATTTCGACAAATCCATATTTTTACGTATTCTTCTATGTGTATTAAACTGTTATAGTATCCTATATTTTATTATTTTATACTTTACTCGCCATCTTTCTTCTATTTTCTTTTACCCAGTTTTGTTCGATTTTGTTTTCTTTCTGATTCAGATAAAAAGAAACCTCCAGAATATTTCGCAAGTCAAGAAACTTCGAATATTTGTTCTATTTACTTGCTATCTGTCTATCTGTCAGAAAAGACGAAAGAGAATGGATTTTCTTATTATTCAATACAATATTTCTTATTATTCAATACAATATTCAAATAGAAAACTTTTAATGAAAGTATTTTGAAATGAAAGTATTTTTCTCACATCTAGTCTAGATTAGATTGTCGGAAAATATATTGTATGTATTGATATCAAGATATGTGGTACATGAAGTCATGATCTAGATATATCAATGTTATTATATATAAATTATCTATTTTCTATATTTTCTATTAGGCTTATTCTTATTATATATAAATCTTCTATTTAGATAGAAATTCAATATCAATATAATAATATTGATCTTGTGTTCTG
>CAOJCP010981555.1:7500-10000 GCA_948332465.1 Euphorbia lomelii
CTCTTTTTTTTTTTTTTTTTACTTCCACCGTAAATCCCATTTTTTTTAATCCCTTTCCTAAATTCCTAAAAAAAAAAAATCCTTCTTTTTTTTTTTTATTGGATTTCTCTTTTCAATTCATTTTTTTATAGTATCTCAAAACATACACTATTTAAATTCTTTATCCTTTCTATTGAAATTCAAAAGTGACTTTTCGTTCACAAAAGAACAAATTAAGGACAAATTTGAACCATTAACTATTGACTGTGAATTTACGAACGATTCATGGATTTGAATCGAAAATTTTATTTCCCTAATCTTAATTAGATCTTAATTATATAAGAAAAAAATGCATACTTAATCAATCAGTATTGATTCTTTTCAATACAAAATTATTCTCAATTTGAATTATAACACCAATTATGGGTATATGTAAACCCTAAAATATAAAATTTTACACAGATATCTAATCTGATATTTTATCTGTCTAGAATTCCTCTATCAAAATTTCTATTCAATGAAAAGTGGAATAAAAATTTTGATAGAGTACGGCATGTGTTGTCAAAAATGGAACTGCAGTAAAGGGGGAGACAGGAATATATATATACATAGCTCTATCTAGTTATATATGGATATGCTTAACTAGATATGCGTAATAAGCCTTCTTATGCACTTCAATAGTTTTGTTTCTATATTCTATAGAATTCGAATAGAATTGAATATTCTATATTATATAGAATAAAAATATCTATATATAGAAATCGAAAATATATACAAATAGATAAAAATACATCTTTTCTATGTATATGCAATTTTCTTTTTTTAATTAAACAAAGAAATCCACGAAAAAGCTAACTAATTCTTAAAAAAAATAAACTTTCTATTGTTTCTGATTATTGATTCTTTATCCCATCGAAAGATTAAATCCCGAATCTTATGGATATCCAATGATATTGGAATATGTAATATCATAATAATGGTATAAATTAAATCACGTTTTGCTATTCTATACAAAATTTCCTAAGTCGAAATTAAGTGTAATTTCTCAACCCCTTTCCAGTTGTATTTCTTGCAAATTCGAATTTGAGTATAAAATTATCTTTATTCCACCGTTCATATGTATTTCATACATTCCATATACATCTATGGAGTTAGATAAAATTTTATGCGATTCTGTAAACAGAATAAAAAAACAGAATAAAAATTCTATCATTGGTAGATCGATCCATATAATTGAATGGGGAACGATCCAATAATGGGATTTTTAAAATAGTTAAAAAACGGGAAATTAAAAATGCTCAAGGATGGAAATGAGGGAATGTCTACAATACCTGGATTTAATCAAATACAATTTGAAGGATTTTGTAGATTCATTGATCAGGGCTTAACAGAAGAGTTTTCTAAGTTTCCAAAAATTGAAGATACAGATCAAGAAATTGAATTTCAATTATTTGTGGAAACATATCAATTAGTCGAACCATTGATAAAAGAAAGAGATGCCGTATATGAATCATTTACATATTCTTCTGAATTATATGTATCCGCGGGATTAATTTGGAAAAACAGTAGGAATATACAAGAACAAACAATTTTTATTGGAAACATTCCTCTAATGAATTCCCTAGGAACTTTTCTAATAAATGGAATATACAGAATTGTAATTAATCAAATATTGCAAAGTCCCGGTATTTATTACCGCTCAGAATTTGATCATAACGTAATTTCGGTCTATATCGGGACTATAATATCAGATTGGGGGGGGAGAATAGAATTAGAGATTGATAGAAAAGCAAGGATATGGGCCCGCGTGAGTAGGAAACAGAAAATATCTATTCTAGTTCTATCATCAGCTATGGGTTTGAATCTACGACAAATTTTAGAGAATGTGTGTTACCCTGAGATTTTCTTAGCTTTCCTGAATGATAAGGAAAAAAAAAAAATTGGATCAAAGGAAAATGCCATTTTGGAGTTTTATCAACAATTTACTTGTGTAGGGGGAGATCCGGTATTTTCTGAATCCTTATGTAAGGAATTACAAAAGAAATTCTTTCAACAAAGATGTGAATTAGGAAGGATTGGTCGATTAAATATGAACCGGAGACTTAATCTTGATATACCTCATAACAATACATTTTTGTTACCGAGAGATATATTGGCAGCTACGGATCGTTTGATTGAAATGAAATTTGGAATGGGTACACTTGACGATATGAATCATTTTAAAAATAAACGTATTCGTTCTGTAGCGAATCTCTTACAAGATCAATTTGGATTAGCCCTGATTCGTTTAGAAAATGTGGTTAGGGGGACTCTATGTGGAGCAATTAGGCATAAATTGATACCAACCCCTCAAAATTTGGTAACTTCAACTCCATTAACAACAACTTATGAATCTTTTTTTGGATTACATCCATTATCTCAAGTTTTGGATCGAACTAATCCATTGACCCAAATAGTTCATGGGAGAAAATCGAGTTATTTGGGTCCTGGAGGATTAACAGGACGAACTGCTAGTTTTCGA
>CAOJCP010981555.1:17500-24718 GCA_948332465.1 Euphorbia lomelii
AAAAAGTTCTTCTATCAAGGAGGCCCGCACTTCTTTTGTTGAAGTAAGCACAAATGGTCTGATTCGTGATTTCTTAAAAATCAATCTATTGAAATCAAAAATTTCATATATCAGTAGTAGAACTAGAAAAAGGAATGATCCATCAGATTTAGGACCGATCTCTAATAATGGATCAGATCCCACCAATATTAATCCATTTTATCCCAGTTATTCCAAGGCAAGGATTCAACAATCACTTAAACAAAATCACGGAACTATTAGTACGTTGTTGAATAGAAATAAGGAATGTCAATCTTTGCTAATTTTGTCATCATCTAATTGTTTTCGAATGAATGCATTCAATGATGTAAAACATCACAATGTAATAAAAGAATCAATTAAAAGAGATCCTATAATTCCAATTCGAAATTTCTTGGGCCCTTTAGGAACAGCCCTTCAAATTCGAAATTTTTATTTATTAAACCATTTCAATTTAATAACTCATAATCAGATCTCCATAACTAAATATTTTAAATTTTACACTTTAAAAGAGACTTTTCAAATACTTAAATATTATTTAATGGATGAAACCGGGAGAATTGTTAATCCCGATCCATGCAGTAATAGTGTTTTGAACCCATTCACTTTGAATTGGTATTTTCTCCATCCTAATTATTGTGAATCTTTCTTCACAATAATTAGACTGGGACAATTTATTTGTGAAAATGTATGTATCGACAAAAGCGGACCACATCTAAAATCGGGTCAAGTTCTAATTGTTCACATTGACTCTGTAGTAATAAGATCGGCTAAGCCTTATTTGGCCACTCCAGGAGCAACCGTTCATGGCCATTATGGAGAAATCCTTTACGAAGGAGCTACATTAGTTACATGTATATATGAAAAATCGAGATCTGGTGATATAACGCAGGGTCTTCCAAAAGTGGAACAAGTGTTAGAAGTGCGTTCAATTGATTCAATATCGATAAACCTAGAAAAGAGAGTTGAGGGTTGGAACGAGTATATAACAAGAATTCTTGGAATTCCTTGGGGATTCTTAATTGGTGCTGAGTTAACTATAGTGCAAAGTCGTATCTCTTTGGTTAATAAGATCCAAAAAGTTTATCGATCTCAAGGGGTGCAGATCCATAATAGGCATATAGAAATTATTGTACGGCAAATAACATCAAAAGTATTGGTTTCAGAAGACGGAATGTCTAATGTTTTTTCACCCGGAGAACTAATTGGATTGTTCCGAGCAGAACGAACGGGACGCGCTTTGGAAGAAGCCATCTGTTACCGACCCGTATTATTGGGAATAACGAGAGCATCTCTGAATACTCAAAGTTTCATATCCGAGGCCAGTTTTCAAGAAACTGCTCGCGTTTTAGCAAAAGCTGCTCTCCGCGGTCGTATCGATTGGTTGAAAGGCCTAAAAGAAAACGTTGTTCTAGGCGGTATGATACCCGTTGGTACCGGATTCAAAAGATTCGTGCAAGGCTCAAGGAAACAAAAAAAGATGCCTTTGAACAGCAAAAAGAAGAATTTATTCAAGGGGGAATTTAGAGATAGAGATATTTTATTCCACCACAGAGAGTTATTTGATTCTTGCATTTCAAGAAATTTCTATGATACATAAGAATAATCATTTCTACGATTTAATGATTCCTAAGAGCGGATTCATCCTTTTATTTATATTTAAATTAATTAAAAGTAATAAAGAAAAAAAAAATAAGGAATAGAATAAAATTAATCGCTTGGATCGTATATCAACATCCAATCTCCGTAAAAAGATAAGGTTCCATCGGAACAATTATTTATTTCAGGGTACCCCCTCTTTCTTTTTCTTTGTTTGAAAAAGAAAGAGAGAGAGAGGAAGTGTGGGTAGAAATGATAAAAAGATATTGGAACATTAATTTAGAAGAGATGATGAAAACGGGAGTTCATTTTGGTCATGGTACTAGAAAATGGAACCCAAGAATGGCCCCTTATATTTCTGCAAAACGTAAAGGTATTCATATTACAAATCTTACTAGAACTGCTCGTTTTTTATCAGAAGCTTGTGATTTAGTTTTTGATGCAGCAAGTAAGAGAAAACAATTCTTAATTGTTGGTACCAAAAATAAAGCAGCAGATTCAGTAGCCCAGGCTGCAATAAGGGCTCGTTGTCATTATGTTAATAAAAAATGGCTCGGCGGTATTTTAACGAATTGGTCTACTACAGAAACTAGACTTCAAAAGTTCAGGGACTTGAGAATGGAACAAAAGACCGGTAGACTTAACCGTCTTCCGAAAGGAGATGGGACTAGATTGAAGAGACAGTTAGCTCACTTGCAAACATATCTGGGCGGGATTAAATATATGACAGGGTTACCCGATATTGTAATACTCGTTGATCAGCAAGAAGAATATACGGCTCTTCGGGAATGTATCACTTTGGGAATTCCAACCATTTGTTTAATTGATACAAACTGTGACCCGGATCTCGCAGATATTTCGATTCCAGCAAATGATGACGCTATAGCTTCAATCCGATTAATTCTTAATAAATTAGTATTTGCAATTTGTGAGGGTCGTTCTAGCTATATACAAAATTCCTGATTAATAATAAGATAGATTAATAATAATAAGATAAAGAAATTATTTTGTGAACTCTATATATTTATGGATATGTAATTGATTACTATTTGTCAATCGTACAAAAGAGATAAAAATAACTAGCTATATTATGTGATTTGTTGGTATCTAAAATATACAATTTTAGTATGCAAATAAAAAAACGATGGTTGAATCAAAATAATTCCTTTTAAAGTTTTCTTTCTTTCAGGGGGTAGTATGAATGTTCTATTATGTTCCATCAACATCCTAAAAGGGTTATATGATATATCTGGTGTGGAAGTAGGCCAGCATTTCTATTGGAAAATAGGAGGTTTCCAAGTCCACGCCCAAGTACTTATTACTTCTTGGGTTGTAATTGCTATCTTATTAGGTTCAGCCATTGTAGCTGTTCGGAACCCCCAAACCATTCCAACTGGCGGTCAAAATTTCTTCGAATATGTCCTTGAATTTATTCGAGATGTGAGCCAAACTCAGATCGGAGAGGAATACGACCCATGGGTCCCCTTTATTGGAACGATGTTTCTATTTATTTTTGTTTCTAATTGGGCGGGTGCACTTTTACCTTGGAAGATCATAGAGTTACCTCATGGGGAGTTAGCTGCACCTACGAATGATATAAATACTACTGTTGCTTTAGCTTTACTTACGTCAATAGCCTATTTTTATGCGGGCCTTAGCAAAAAAGGATTAGGTTATTTCAGTAAATACATTCAACCAACTCCAATTCTTTTACCCATTAACATTTTAGAAGATTTCACAAAACCTTTATCACTTAGCTTTCGACTTTTCGGAAATATATTAGCGGATGAATTAGTAGTTGTTGTTCTTGTTTCTTTAGTACCTTCAGTGGTTCCTATACCTGTCATGTTCCTTGGATTATTTACAAGTGGTATTCAAGCTCTTATTTTTGCAACTTTAGCTGCGGCTTATATAGGTGAATCCATTGAGGGGCATCATTAACGAATTTTTTTTTTGAAATATCCTTTTTTATCTTAGTTTAAGGCAATCTATGTCTTGTTCAAGATAATCTACTTATACTTAGTGAACATAAATATACACATAAATAGAAAAAATCCACATAAATAGAAAAAAGTTTATAACAATAGTAAAAAAAGGAAATAGATCTAAAAGAGTTTTTTACTAAACGATCTTTTTCCTTTTTCCTAGAATTCGAATGATTCAGACTAATGAATTTGTCCATTTCGATTGATTCTATTCAAGTGGGATAATGAGAAGGGAGAGAAGAATAAAAAAAAAAAAAAATGAGATTGAGGAAAAAATGAATTATTTCGAATAGTGAAATCAAACTAAGTTTAGGCAATATATAGAAATAATGGAATAATGACTATAAGCCAACTTTCTTTTTGTTAATATTTCAACATCTAAAAAATTTTATTAGAATCCGATTGAATTTAAGATACGAATAGTTGGTTTACGTTATGGAAGAAAGACGTGTATATGCAATATTAACTATTTATATAGTTAGATATTCGTTAAAAGATATATTTAATCTGCCCTGGAGATTTAGATAGGGATTTCAAAAAAAAAGTCCCTCCTTTTCGTTTGTAACTCGGAATTTAATATTGAATAATTGAATAAAGAGATTAAATCAAGAAAAAGAACGAAGAGTTCGAAATTTATTGGTTGATTGTATCATTAACTATTTTTTTTTTGGTGCAAGGAACTTATCATGAATCCATTGATTTCTGCCGCTTCCGTTATTGCTGCTGGGTTGGCTGTTGGGCTTGCTTCTATTGGACCTGGGGTTGGTCAAGGTACTGCCGCGGGGCAAGCTGTAGAAGGTATCGCAAGACAACCCGAGGCAGAGGGAAAAATACGAGGTACTTTATTACTTAGTCTGGCTTTTATGGAAGCTTTAACAATTTATGGATTAGTTGTAGCCTTAGCACTTTTATTTGCGAATCCTTTTGTTTAATCCTATAAACGAAACGTATTTTTTTTTATTGTCTTGGACTTGCTGCTTGTTTTTTCGAATTCTATCAAGATTTTATTCCTACAACTACTTATTTATTTGGACAATAACCTACCGCGGGAAGGACTCATTTGAGGATGAGGAATTAGTATACTAATTCGCTTTCTTCCTTCCCCCTTCTTAGTCCAATCGAACCCCCCTTTTTTTTTTTTCAAGGGAATGTTGCAACAGTCTATATTATTAACACGCTATCTGGTACCTAATTCGAAACCCAATTTTAATAAGAACAATACTTAGTCGAGATTTCCAATTGAAAAAAATTTATTTCTAATAGAAATAGAAAAAAATAAAATAGGTAAAAAAAAAATAGATAATTAGTTTATCTATAGTTTATAAGAAAAGAGGAGATCATATGAAAAATGTAACCGATTCTTTCGTTTTCCTGGGTCACTGGCCACCCGCCGGGAGTTTCGGGTTTAATACCGATATTTTCGCAACAAATCCAATAAATCTAAGCGTAGTCCTTGGTGTATTGATTTTTTTTGGAAAGGGGGTGTGTGCGAGTTGTTTATTTCAAGAATAGGCTGAATTTAACCAGCTGCGTTTTTTTTTTTTCGTTTTTAACTAGGACTAGGAAAAAAGGTGCATGATCCCACGAATTACTTCTGAAATAATTTGAAAATCATCTTTAAGAACTATAGCAGTTCGTGATTCATATAGACTTTGATTCTCTTTCAACCAATAACGGGGCACCATTAATATGGTTAAAGCTAAACTCTTTGAAGTCTAGACGCAGCAAGGTACTCTTTCTACTACTATATTAATATATTAATACAAAAATGGGCTCAAAATTAATAGTTGGAATTTTTTTTCGGTATAGAACACTCATGTCGAAAAAAGGATTTGACCTTTTTTTTTTGAAAAATGAGTATTTTACTCATTCTTATCCAAAGCTGAGTCGATAACCTATGTATTAAAGTAAATTCTTTGGATTTGAAAAAAAAAAAACAACTTTACTGACAATTACTTGGTTGGTCAGAAGAGTCCTCCGAATATTTCGGTCTCGGATTATTGATTAGTTTCAATATTTTTTTTGAATCGGAATTAGGAATAGAGAAGAGAGGGTAGGCTCATTTCAGTCAAAAAAGATATGGGATTTTACCCATAAGTAATTGAAATAATTGAGCGTGAGAGCCAAATGAATCGAAAGATTCATGTTTGGTTCGGGAAGGGATCATGGAAGTTTTGCAATGAATGGAAAGATAATCTACTTTCATTAAGTGATTTATTAGATAATCGAAAACAACGGATTTTGGATACTATTCGAAATTCAGAAGAACTACGCCAGGGGGCTTTTGAGAAGCTGGAAAAAGCCCGGGCCCGTTTACGGAAAGTAGAAATAGAAGCAGATCAGTTTCGAACGAATGGATACTCTGAGATAGAACGAGAAAAAATGAATTTGATTAATTCAACTTATAAGACTTTGGAACAATTAGAAAATTACAAAAATGAAACCATTCATTTTGAACAACAAAGAACGATTAATCAAGTCCGACAAAGGGTTTTCCAGCAAGCCTTACAAGGAGCTCTAGGAACTCTGAATAGTTGTTTGACCAACGAGTTACATTTACGTACCATCAATGCTAATCTTGACATATTTGGGGCGATAAAAGAAATAACTGATTAGTCCTTCTATTGAAGGCATTATTTTTTTTTTTTGAAAAAAAAAATTAAGAAATACTCATGGTAACCATTCGAGCCGACGAGATTAGTAATATTATTCGCGAACGTATTGAGCAATATAATAGGGAAGTAAAGATTGTAAATACTGGTACCGTACTTCAAGTAGGCGACGGCATTGCTCGCATTTATGGTCTTGATGAAGTAATGGCAGGTGAATTAGTCGAATTTGAAGAGGGTACAATAGGCATTGCTCTGAATTTGGAATCAAATAATGTCGGTGTGGTATTAATGGGTGATGGTTTAATGATACAAGAGGGAAGCTCCGTAAAGGCAACAGGAAGAATTGCTCAGATACCGGTGAGTGAAGCTTATTTGGGGCGTGTTATAAATGCCCTGGCTAAACCTATTGACGGTCGAGGGGAAATTTCCGCTTCTGAATCTCGGTTAATTGAATCTCCCGCTCCAGGTATTATTTCGAGACGTTCCGTATATGAGCCTCTTCAAACAGGACTTATTGCTATTGATTCGATGATCCCTATAGGACGCGGTCAACGAGAATTAATTATTGGGGACAGACAGACCGGTAAAACAGCAGTAACCACAGATACAATTCTGAATCAGCAAGGACAAAATGTAATATGTGTTTATGTAGCTATTGGGCAAAAAGCGTCTTCTGTGGCTCAGGTATTGACTACGTTACAGCAAAAAAGAGCAATGGAGTACACTATTTTTGCAGCTGAAACCGCTGATTCTTCGGCCACATTACAATACTTGGCTCCTTATACAGGAGCAGCTCTGGTTGAATATTTTATGTACTGTGAATGGCACACTCTAATCATTTATGATGATCTTTTCAAATAAGCGCAAGCTTATCGCCAAATGTCTCTTCTATTACGAAGACCACCAGGTCGTGAAGCTTCTCCAGGAGATGTCTTTTATTTGCATTCACGCCTTTTGGAAAGAGCTGCTAAATCAAGTTCTCGTTTAGGTGAAGGAAGCATGAC
>CAOJCP011005624.1:0-33177 GCA_948332465.1 Euphorbia lomelii
GAAGGGGAAAGATTTCGAGAATTGAGTGAGGGCAGCGCTTCCTCCATTATAGCTATGAAAAAGGGACCACGAAAGGTAAGGAAGAAGTGTGGTTCAACTCCACAGCGTGGTTAGAGCAGCACCACAAGCCAATCAACCAACAAATAGGTAGGCTTCACAGAAGGAAGAGATAGAATCCAGCTTTTGTTATCAGGAGTGCAAGTTCCCAACATCGCTCAGGTTGGAAGTTGAATGAAGATGAAAAATGATAATTGGGATTGTGTTCCGCTAGCGGATTTCAGTGGATTGGGAGACATAGAAAGCGATCGTTTACACAAATTGATCCACCCCGAGGAAGATGGCAACCGCCTGTGCAAGAGCAAGAGCGTAAAGCTTGGCATGATAGGCAGTTACATCAGAAACCGCTTTTCAAAAGAAAAGGCTACCAGACTTGGGGTTAGCTACACGGAGCATCTCTTTCTTACCCTTCGGGTGGTAACAGGGAAGCTCTCTAATAGATCACTTAAGACAAAGGAACTGAACTACAGCAAAGGTAGCGCTAGCTAAAGAAGACGGATAACCATTTTCAGGAATCAGAGCAGAATTCACCCAGCAGCTCTCTTCTCCTACTGAGAAGACTCGCAACCAGATACGTTCTTTTGGTCATTTAGCACGAACTTCACTTCTTTCAAACTCATTTGCTTGCCTATTTTCTTTGAACGACTCCTGCTTTTGAATGGTGTCACTGGCCTGGCAAAGAACTCTGTCTCAAAGGAAACTGGCAATGGATACATCAAAGAAGGTAGTGGGAAAACGGAAAGGCCCCCAGCTACTATTCTATTACAGGCTGCCTATGGACTTATCAAGTCAAGCTCTTTTGCTTTTGCTTGCTTTCAAGACTAAGACTCCAACTTCAACTCAAACTTCACCTGGCAAGGCAGCAGAAAGAGAACCAAGGGAAGCATAAATGCCTGGAATGTAACTAGATGCCCTAAGGGAAAGATATCTAAGGTTAAAAAATGTATAGCCCTACCCCCGGAGAAAAGAAAAGGGCTTTACTTCAATATTCCTTTCTTCCTGCGCTTAGGGTAGACCCTATTCCCGCCTATGAGACCTAGTTGCTCGTATCGGCTATTACCTCCCAAGCGAGTCCCTCGTCTGCGCCTGCACCTAAAGCAAAGGGACCTGGCTTTCAGATAACTAAGTTGCCTGGTATGTCCTGGCGGGTAATCCTGGACCCAAAGATAACTCAATCTCAAGAATTCTCTAAAAACCCGACCCGTTAGGCTGTCTTGACTTTCACTCTTTCTCGGCTTATAGTGTTATCTTATTATCTGGATAGTTCTCAATTCTCAATAGAAAATCTTACCCCTTATTGCTTCGTAGATGGTTCTATGAGTGCTCTTGTTAGATCCGAGCACGGTGTAACAATTCCTCCAAGGCAGTACGATCTTGAAGGCTAGTATAAGAAACTCTATTGGAATAAAACATACTTCACGCAAGCACACCCCATAGCAAAGACAGTAAGCCAGAGAAGCATCCAAAGAGCGGGTCTAATAGGATGGCATAGCTCAATTCTATACCGATCCCTCTATAGCTTTTGAAACAGTCTCTTTCCATTACCAGTTGAAGTAGACTTTTTCCTTTCCTGATGAATTTGCCCTAGCTTCCAGGAACAGAAGTAAATGCTTCTTAAAAGCCGGGAACTGTGGATATTTAGCCTTAAACAAATCCAACTCCATTCCAAGACTTTTTAGTTTATATTATATATAGTAGAGCATCTTATCCCCTATCCCTTCTAAGAGTAGCTAAGCTCCTCCCCCCTTTCAAGACTATAATTGCATATAGGCTTTCTTAAGGGCATCGTGGAAAAGTTCTGTTAGGTTCTTAGTAACTGAGAGTACGACTATTCTATTAGTAGCAGTCGGCGACCCTTTCTTATTTTACTTCACATAGCTTTTCGTCTCCTTGATAGCTGGAAGTTCTCCAAAAGTATGAAAAGCTGGAGGACTTTGTACCATCCATTCCAGTGTGGTGGGATTCTGTTCAACAGCCCAAGGACTTGGAGCACATCTTTTGTTATTTCCACTGCTTGAAGTGATTGTTACGACCACGAAGAAACGACGAATCCCAACTACGGATATATAAGAGCCAAAACTGCTAAGGGCATTCCATCCAGCGTAAGCATCTGGATAATCTGGAATGCGACGTGGCATACCCGAAAGCCCTAAGAAATGCATGGGAAAGAAGGTCGGATTAACCCCGAAAAAAGTGATCCAAAAATGGATTTGACCTAAAGTTTCAGGGTATGTCCGACCAAAGATTTTACCCACCCAATAGTGAAATCCTGCAAATAAAGCAAAAACGGCTCCCATAGAAAGTACATAATGGAAATGTGCAACCACATAATAAGTATCATGTAGAGCAATGTCTAGCCCAGAATTTGCCGGGACTATTCCAGTGAGTCCTCCTATGGTGAACAAAAAGATGAACCCTACAGCAAATAACATGGGTGTTTTGTATTGTATCGAACCCCCCCACATGGTAGCGATCCAACTAAAGATTTTTATTCCAGTGGGGACAGCTATGATCATGGTAGCTGCGGTGAAGTAGGCACGGGTATCAACGTCTAAGCCCACAGTAAACATATGATGAGCCCAAACAAGAAATCCAAGAACACCTATACTGATCATGGCATAAACCATGCCTAGATACCCGAAAACCGGTTTTCCCGAAAAAGTCGAAACGATATGACTTATGATACCGGATCCAGGCAGAATTAGAATGTAAACTTCAGGGTGCTTCTCTCTTCTACTAATATAAGCGGATGAATAGAAGAAAGGTGGACTATATCATCAACTTATTCCATTTGTCTAGGAAAGCTAGCCATGCTTTATGGTGAATACTGTCAGGTTTAAATGCTTTGAGATCGTAAAGACTGTAATATTCCTCAACTCAATAAGGAAGAATCGTCGTGATTTATGACTTCGGAAAGTACTTGATTTAAAGTAATCTAGCATCATGATAACATCTTTTCGACTTTGTACAGACCATTGATAGTAACCATTTTGACTACTATCAAAGTAGATATTTCCTCCAAATACTACCCGACTCTACATCTTGTAGAAGTTTATTAGTTACTCGAATACTTAGTTGAGGTAGTCGATTTATCATAGCGATACCAATGGTACCATCAGCATCAAAGAATCCTGCAAACCAATTGGATTGAGCATCTAGTGTAATAGGTAGAATTACAGGGATATCCAGTACTTGAAAGACACGATGTAGTTGAAGTAGTCGTGCTGAATTTCGAATATGACCATTAATACAATTCATTAGTTTAATCATACCAAGTTGATTATGTAGTCGATAAGCTTTAGCACCTGATCGCATTTTAATACTTCCACAAAGCATATGTTGAATATATCGTAGTAGTGGTAGATCTTCAAGTCCCATAGTAATTTCAAGAGAAGTATATCCTTGTTTACTAACTTGAAAACTTCCATCACCATCGATAATTCCAGCTAGCCACTCACAGAAGGATTTAGGATAAGTTGTTTCGCATGTAGTCTCTGAGGTTCCTACTAGACTGCTTTTATGTCGTTGGTTACCTGCTGATTGTGTCTTAGATACTCCATTTTTACTAGATCGGGGTTTTACTAGAAAACCACTTATGAACATAGTAGGAGTACCATTAAGCAGACAGTCCCAGCATACAGCGCAATGCGTATTCAGATTTTCATCTGATCTGAAAAGGGCCATTTAAAACCGAAGAACCAAAAGAGATGCTGGTATAATATGGGGTCCCCCCCTCCAGCGGGATCAAAAAAGGTTGTATTAAAGTTTCGATCGGTTAATAACATGGTAATTGCCCCTGCCAGTACCGGAAGTGATAATAAAAGTGGGAATGCTGTCACTAGAACGGACCACACAAATAGGGGTGATCTATGCATAGTCATTCCAGGTCCACGCATGTTGGAGATAGTTGTTATAAAATTGATAGAACCTAAAATGGATGAAACACCAGATAGATGAAGACTAGAAATTGCTGAATCAACTGCTCCTCCAGAATGGCTGGTAATACCACTTAAGGGCGGATAGACCGTCCACCCAGTGCCGCTACCCACTTCCACTAAGGCTGAGCTTAATAGGAGTAAGAGACTTGGTGGCAACAACCAGAATGAAATATTATTTAATCGTGGAAATGCCATGTCAGGTGCACCTATCAGAATCGGAACAGACCAATTACCAGATCCACCTATCATCGCCGGCATAACCATAAAAAAGATCATTAAAAAAGCGTGAGCCGTTATTAAAACATTATAAAGTTGATGATTCCCACCAAGAATTTGATCGCCGGGTCGTGCTAATTCCATACGAATCAGTACTGAGAAGCATGTGCCCATCACTCCAGCAATGGCACCGAAGATGAAATAGAGAGTCCCTATATCCTTGTGGTTAGTGGAGAAGAGCCATCGGACCAGATTTGTCGTAAAATGGAGATTATTTTGTTTCCTTCCTTATCAGAGTCGGGGCCCTTATCAGATCAGAGAGGGCTTCTGAGTGAGTACGAATCGATTTGCTAAGATGTAAGATGCAGGTATCAGACGACATAACTCAAACCTACGTATCTTTTCCTACCGATGCCAATATCCAATATTAAGTATAAGTAAGAAGAAAAGAAAGAGGGTCGATTGCGCTTCGAAGGCAAGCTCCCCTCAATGGCACATGTTTGCGAAGGCAGAGAGAAAGCTGCGATTGCTCTTGCTCGACTCTTCATGGCACGGTTGGCCGGGAATGAGAACAAAAGGAGTAAGAAGAAACTGGCTAAGATTCCATTGACCTATATAGCAACCAGTTAAAGCTTACGGGCTTAAGGCTGCTAGGGAAGAAGAAGCTTTTCCCGCATTCCTGTTGATGCAGAGATCAGACGAGAAGGCCCATCTCTTTACTAGAATCCGATGTGATAGAAGGAGCAGCTCTTAAGTTGATCCTTACTTAATAGACTTAATAGAATATCATCCCCGGTGAAATAGTTGATGATTTATTGATTGTTGACTGCTATATCTTAATTAGAGAATCCGACTGGTCACTCATGCTTGAAACAAAAAGAATAAGCGATGCCATTGAATCTGTTGAGTTTGGTTATCAATCACATAATAATAATATAAGAAAGGCTACGCACCTTTCACTTACATACTTCTCTTACTGCAAGAGCGAAAATAGCATTTGTATTCGTTTCACTATGTCTTCTAGTCTAAACTCTGATCCCGGCCTCCACTTCCAAGGGAAAGCAGCATAACCCAGAACGGAACTTGATTCCTTGTGAGACCGCCTCCGTCTTATAGTCTGGTCTTTCCTATTGGTGTTGTTCCATCGGGGATTCAGTGTTCCATGCATCGATACCAGTTCGTCCATCACCCATGAGATAGGGATCTCGTAGTAAATCCCTTGTTTCCTTAGTCAATGAATGCTCTGCTTCTGCGCCTCTTCATACTTTTCGCTAGCTAAGCGAGCCCTTCTTGGGCTTGGCTTGGGAGACCTCTAGATCCCTGCCCTGCGTGTTCCATTCTAGCTACCGGGGTGTTCTTTTTCTTCTCATACGAGATTTAGAAATCGGATTCTATCTCCACTGAAGGGGAACTAATCCAACTATGGATTTCTCTTCTACTTAGCTAAACGAATAGGGTCATCGCCGACACCTGTAGTAATCAACTGCTTTTTTTCTTTTAGGCTAGCCTATCTAACCTATCTAAAGAGTGAAACTCGTACCTCCAAAGCAGCTCCGAAGCAACTCGTATCAGGCCAACATGGGATTGGCCCAATAGATAAATCGCACGAGAACCAACCCTCATGTGTGATTCCCTTCAAATCAAAGGGTACCAAACTAGCTTTCTATATTGTAGAGCTTCCAGAGGTTCGTCTTATACCATACCAAAGGGACTTTTTCCTCTACTTCGTAGCGTAGGGTAATCACCAGACTAACCAATAAGGTTATTCGTTATCCATGGCAGGCCTTATCTCATTGGTTGGGCTGGTTGAAAGGCTGTTAAAAATTTCGATTTCGAAAGGCTAGAATGAAGAAAAAATTATCGAAGCCGACACAACGCAAGGATCTTACTTCAAAGCAATCTCTGGAGTTTGACCTTATCCGAACGGGTCTTGCAAGAAAATAGGATTTCATATTGAGCTCCAAATATACGCTATTGGGATAGGATGGCTCCTACTAGCTCTCCCCCCCTAAGAACCGCACGTGCGAGTTCCCCCGCATACGGCTCAAGTGGCGAAGGCCCTTTCCTTCGCGCTTGGTAAGCGCTTCGCTGTAGCCAAGCTTACTGCTAGCCTATCGGCTAGAGCCAAGCTTCGACCGCGACTGCTCGTCGCTTCTGGCCGCCTTATTTTGATTTGAAAAGGGCACCCGAGATCCAAGTCAGCACCGGAAAATCTCTCTTTCTTCCTCGCGGCCGGGCCGGAGCAAGCTACCTCTCGCCTATTTCACCCCCTTTCTCTAATCTAATAATAAGGTAAGCTGTAAAAGTGAAATCCTTCAGCTGGGTGAGCCTTCGCTTTTTGGATCATCTTCTGCCCAATGCGGTACCCTCCCGTTTTTTGGTTCCCATTGGGTTTACCTTGTTTACAGGTCGACCCAATGGCAGCAAGAAAAGGCGATCTTGTGCTATACTCCGGTGATCTCTTTCCTACCGAGGCACGCAAACTCCCATCGTGTCCCAGATCACATTCCGTGTATCGAAAAGGGAAGCCTACTCATCCATCAGCTCTTCTCGTAGATCGGTGTGGTTTTACGAAGCGTCTAAGCACAGTTCACTCGCGTTGATCAATCAAGAGCTTTGCCGCCTTAAGGTTACCTGTTGTATCATACACTTCGTTCTTGCATTCTTTCCCACGCTTCATACCGCCCTCTTTTCTCTTTCTTCTTTTTCTTAAGGTAAGGTAAAGGGCCAGGCATGGTGGGGTAGGAGCATCCTGTCGGCAATCTTTTTGGCTTGACCAAGAAGTCTTATGTCCTCCGAGTCGCACGGCGTTTTAACCGAAAGAACTTCTTGCGCAATTCATGCGTTTTTGTTTTTATGACCAGAATTTTTTTCTTGATTTCCATTTCAAATTGTTCTCTGGACTTTTTATCAATATGAGGTGATCGTAACACAGTATATAAGACTCGTGATTCAGGCAATCCAATCTTCCGTGTGTAAGGCGGAAGCCCCCAAAAAAGGTTTTCAAAAAATGGGTGATCAAAAGATCGAATCACTATGCGTATCTTGGTGGTCGTTAGTTTTGGTGGTCTTTCTTTTTAGCTTAGCTGACTCCTCTTCCTGTTCTATTAATCAGAAGCATCCAGCAGCGCCACGCCGGTTTCGAATTCGATTCTAACTTACCTTATCCCCCCTGTGGAAGCATACTTGAAGGGCCCATAGAGAATAGCCCCTACGGACACCATCTATCAATCGTTCCATCTCCGCTTTCCCCAAAAGGAAGAATCTGGCTTATCCTATTATCTTTATGCCAACTGTATGGAACTCAATCATCACATTATGGTTACACCACACCATTCGAAAGACGAACATCAAGTAAAGGACTACAACATTTTTAGATTGGCAGGATTAAGTATAAAGCATTATTGTAGAGGGTTCCCCCATCCAATAGATAAGGGATCTTGCCCTATAACCGGAAGAACAGATCCCATATGTCTAGTTAAAAGCCTTTCTTTCCTTTGCGGCCTCACACTTCCTGCTTTCTATACGCAATACTTCGTCTAGCCCCGATTCTTTTCCCCCCTCGTAGACAAGAAAATTCTAGCCTGAAAGTTGCTTGATACTAAGTCTATCTTCATTCGGTCATCTCTCCAGAAGATCCACCGCTCCCTACGAATACAATGGGGAGTAGGGCACAGAAGCATATTATTAAGTGTTGATACTCCTGTGTAGGCTGGCTTTTCATTATTGACTCTCCAACGTAGATCGGATTTCCTTTCTTCTCTCTTTCACTATCATGTTCCTCGCTAACCCGAAAGGCTTTCTTTCAACCATACTTTGGAGATCTTTGAACCTTGTTTTTTTCTCCTCCTTTCTTGTCTAGAAAGGGGAACTCCTTTATTTTCACTTACATACGCGAATCTAGGTCCAGCCTCGCTTGCATTCAGTTATCAAGGGAGATATGTCTACTCTTTCGTTTACATACGCAAGCTCCCGATTAGTCGCAATCGCACTTCTGTGCAATATCCAATGCATATTAAAGCACTTACCGGCCAAGCATCAACAAAGTAGCCTGCGGATTGGTGCCCGGTGACACAGTAAAGGTTGAACCATCAACAGCTCTGAGTGCATCAACCCCAAAAACTCTGAAGTTCCTATCAACCACTTTCCCAACAAGGCAGCCGCCATGGTAATGCCATATTGTGGTCACAGTGCGACGACAGAACTCTCCCATCAGAAAATCATTGGATAGATCAGCAGGCAATGAAGGTCCAACATACCTGAAATCTCTAGGACCAAACCATTGTTGGTACTTGAATTCCTCCATGAAGCGGCTTTTAAGTACATCATGAATCTTTCGGGTGCCATGCTGCTTAGGGCTTTGTTGGAAGGGAAGAAGCAACCCTAAACTAGAACTAGAAGGCAGGGTATGAAAGAGCTAGAGCAAAGACTGAGGGTGATAAGCCCAGGGTTTGGGGTGCGGTAGACGTTCGGACTTGTAAAGAGAGCCTAGCAAGCTCGGACTGCTGACACTTAGCTAACTGCTTCTTCATTAGCCTAACCTAAACCTAATTCGGTGTAAAATTCGTTAATCCGCTGGGATACCGCTGCCTCATTGGCTAAACCACGGCACTATGCTTAACACATCGAATTTCCCCTAAGGGGCTATAAGCTTTTGGGTGATGTTGTGCGCTTTCACATAATGCCACGCCAAGGGATGAGTTCCATCTCAGGAGGACTTGCTTCTTAGTGCTCCGCTGGACGGGGACTCCTTCTTCATTTGAATGCTTTGATGCCGCCATGATATACTATATTATAGATATAGACAGACGAGAGCACCCCGAGTAAGGTCGACAAAAGAATATGCCTTCTTTCTATGAGAAGAAGGTTTACCGAGTAGTGCACTCAATTCGCAAAGGAGCGGGGGAAGAAGAGCTTCTTCTTATTCAATACTAGCTGACCCCATCTCACTTGGCAAGTCTCATCCCGTGCTTTCGGGCGCAGTCTGACTAGGCCTTCATTGGCAGTTTTCAAGCGGCTACAAGGAGTACTGGACGGAGTGGATGGAAAGTAGTGTATACTATACAAAATCGTTCTCTTCTCTGACTAGAATATCTATATGAGTCCTCTTTCGTTTACTTACGTTGGATGCTTTCCCTCAACTCGGAATTGGAATAAGACACTTAAGGGAAGCTACTACTCTCGAGTACTGGTTGACAGACCAAACAAAGTAAAGACTTGGAGTAGGGACTGAACGCAAAATCTTGGTTGAGGAAGGAGGTACGAACCCATAAAGTGGATGATCGATCTTTTCTCTGTGGCGGCGTCTTATTCATTCAAATCAAAAGAAGCTACCGCTTCTGCTTGTTCCCGATTAGCGGCTTCTTCACGAATCAACCTCTTCCCGACCAAAAAATCCCTAAATTCCTTCTCAGATCTGATTGACTCTTAATCTAGTCTGTCTCTCCGTCACCTCAGTCTTTGATTGTTCCTCATAAGTGTAAGATCGACCGTAGAAAGCTGGAGGGATTGACTGTAATGTAAGGCGGAAAGGGAGATATGGTCGTCGAATAGGTATGGGTAGGACGTCGGATGCTATGAAGGAGTCGACCAGCTTAGGTATTTGGCTCAGGAAGGAAGGGGAACAGCGGATAAGAGAAAATCTCGGTTGTTCGGCTCTTGCACCAAAACGTTGATAAAGCGCTTTTAAAGTTGCTTGTGATTTCATTCTGTGAGTGTCCGGTACGTCATCAAAAAGCTAGTTGTTCTCTTTTGTTCTCGAATCAGCCGCACATGAATATGAGTTAAAAGATCTGATTGACCAAGGCTGTAAAGGAGCCAAAAAGACAGGCATTCCATTATAGCTTTCGAAGCATCCTTACCTGCATTCCAAGCCTCCTAAGCAGCCTAATCCAAGTCATCCTAGTATGATAAAAATGAGTAACTCCTTTTTTCTGCGCAAAATCCTTTCTTTCTTTGTTCTAGCGAACGACCTGTCACAACCGAAAGACTAAGAAAGAATGTAATAAAGATCCACGCCTAACATGCTTTTTAGCTGCACGCCAACCCGGGAAGAGGAGATGGGGCCGCTAACAGAGCGAGTCTTCCTTCGCTAACAGATTGAGGAGCGAAGGGCCTTCTTCATCTGTACCTTTGGCTATTGATTCGCTAATATTAATATAATAAAGAGTACCTTTATCCCACTGAATATTGTTCATTCGCTACTTACAGAAATAGGGCTACTCTAGGTAAGCTAGTGAGAGAGTTCGAAAAGGCCATATCTTACTAAAATAAAAGGGTAATTTACGTTCTTTGGCCATATAAGATATGGTAATTGAGTCTTTGAGGTTCAGTGCAGAAGTCTAGTTCTTTACCTTGCCTATCTAGGCTTCTCAACCAGATCTTTTCAACCAGAGTGGGAAAGTGCTTTCCTCTTCCAATTGGGCAAAGTACAGGTGGGGTCGGAAAAGAAGATTTTTGCTAGAAGACTTTGATGTCCAATGTACCCCTATCCAGAGAGCCAAACCCAACCCGAAGCGAGGGCTTGGGGCTCGGAAACAAGGGAAAGAAGCAAATCCGGGTTGGCACCCTTTTAGTTATATGCTCAACAGGAGCGGAATCCCCTGAAGGAAGGTTACAACTGATATATCCGAAATTCCAGTTGCCCTAGTACTTACTTACTATCACGAGGATGGGAAAACGGCGCTACAACGCGTTTTTCTGGCCAATGCGTAGGTGTTTTTGTCGGGAGGGTAGCCCCATTTGAGACAAACAGGGCCCAGAACTGATCTATATCATACCTAGCGCCTAGGGTACCTTTGTTCATATAGACTAAGGGTTGGGAAGAGTGATTTCCGGTCTCATTCCGGAGAGTCACCCCTTTCCCTAAGAGAAGAGTAAGAGCTGATTGAAATGGGAAGTAAATGCTTTCAGTTAAGAATTTCGGGCGAGATCTTATAGCTGAGGAGTTTAGGGTACCGATACCGAAAAGGCTCTTTGAGACCTTTTACCCGAAAGAGTTCTCTTAGCTTAGCAGAGATCGGGGAAGACAGGATCAAAGTCCAATAGAATAGCTCGGGCATGAATAAAGATAGGAATCGACGAGACCTTTTCCTACTTCAAAAAAAATCGAAATCTCGAATCCCTGGTATTTCATTGAGGAGACAAGACAAATAGGGACCAAAAAACGCCCTGAGGGGGACGCCCCCCTCGGGCTGAGATGCTTTCCGGACATGCTATTCTTTTTATAGAATACTTCGCTACACGGCTTAGCCGACCTGGAGCGGCAGCCTTCGTTGATTCCCCACGAAGGGACTCGCGATGAGTGTTCGCCCTTGGCATTTGCCCACTATCTATGCATGTATTTTAAGCCTGGGACTCTCGAATCTTTTGCTTCCCGAGGACAAAAGTAAACTATCGACAATTCTCCTTCCTCAACTCATTTCCACGGCCAATAGGAACCAAGCTATTCTTACCTACCCTCTCAACTCCCGATGCATCTCTTCTTGCCGATGTGTTACACTCACTCACTTTGATCCTGGGGAGAACTACACTGGGAAAGAGCTTGCCCATAGTCAGTACCAATCCTAACGAAGACTTATACCGCTAGCTAACAGAATGATCATCAGTTCTTACTCTTAAAGGAAAAGGAAGCGAGTGACTCTAGGTCTTCTGGAAAGGTAGTGAAGTAAGCGAGTTACCCGAGGGAAATTCAAATCACTCTTCTTTCAGCTCTTGTGAAGTAGAATACGAACTATCGGATATAGTTCGTATTTCGTATTCACTAGCTTAGCTGTGGGAAGAGTCTATTCTAATTCTATAGAGAAGCCTTAGGCCAATTGGACTGAATGTGCTATGGGAGCAGTAGCAAAGGGGCACATTGAAGCAAGCTTAACTGTAAGAATAGCACTCGGAAATCTCTCTCAAACCAAAGCCCGGGAGTAAATAGACTGAGTGACTGTGGTCAGGTAACTCTTAGTATAGTAAGAAGCTCCGGTTCACAAAAGAAAGAGCAGCGTAAGGTGGGGAACTAGTAGACCCAGCAGAAGGAGTAGCAGCTGCTGCAGAGGCGGATTCTTGCCTGCGGAGATCAGCTTGCTTCTTCTTGGCATAGTCCTTGAGCATATGGCCCCAGGCATGACAATAGCGGCACTCACTAGACTATGACGGCTAGAAGAATCATGAGAAGCAAAGGGTTGAGGATTAGCAAAAATAAGCGAAAAACACGGTAAAACGCCGAAAAATAGAGAAAATTCGAGAAAATTCCCGATTTCTACTCATAAACAGTATAAAATAGCCAAAAATCCCGGTGTAAACTTTCGATCTTTACATTTCCACTCATAAAAAGTTTGAACGTCGAAAAATACCGGTAAAACGTAATCGAAAAATAGAGTTGCATCGGATGCCTACGCGCCTGCTTCAGTTTCATTCAATACAATAAGAGGGTGTCACCCTGTAGCTGTAATCTATCTCTTTCTCTATGATATTCTATATTCTCCCTTTCCTACTTCCGAAGCATAGGAAAGGCGAATTCTTCGTTTTTGTCATTTAGTAGAGTATGTCACCTTTGTTTTCTGTTGCAGGAGTGGTACGCCATAGATTGTCCCTTGCTTGCAACCCTTCTTTCAATACAATACGCCCTTGCTCTTGTAAATAGATGAGCCCTACAACCGCCCCTTGTAGTGAGGAACTCTGCTTATCGCCCTGTAGTCTATAGGCCACGATAAAGGCTGTTCAAGAGGTTGGAAAAGGAACTCCGACTTTCTTTTATTCCTATTTCCCCCCCTTTGCATTCCGCCCTAGCTGTTGTAAATAGTATAGCTGTGAAAAGGAATGATATATCGTAAATAAATGACTTAAGACTTAAGTAGTAATCAGTCTGTCCGCCCTCATTTGTATTCTTTTATATAGCGGATTCGTCTATTGAATTCCTATGGGAGTGGGAGATTCCTTATCGACAAACCTTTGCTTGTAGCTCAATACGCTCATTTGTAATCGCCAACGTAGGGCGGTTGTATTGCCGTAGAATTACCCTTTCCTATGCTTCCGTATCGGTCGCACTAAAGGTAAGGAGCGGGTGGCCTTGCCTCTTTCTCACAAGTTCTTCTCTCGACTGGAACCGATCCCTCGTGTGCGCCTACCTAAAGTGGTGTATGCGATGAACGTATGCTTCTCTCGGACAAGAACCAGAAGTACATCTTTCCTTTTTTCTTCATGGGAGTAATAGGACCTATGACCAATTGGGATGGAGAGCGGCTATGATGAACTAGAGAAGGGGAGGACCCGAACCTAGCGATCTCTGCTCGTACGTAGACCAAAGGAAGTATGGGTGATCCCTAAACACCAATGAGCATTCCATTCTCCTTCTTTTCTTATCTTAAATTAAAGCATCACTTCAGCGGTAATTTGACCCTACCTTCTACTCCGTACTATGAGATAGAGGAAGGCAACCTTTTGAATTGCAAAGCTCTATCCGGTCCAGCCCCAATCTCCTTTCCCAACTTTCGAGATGCATTCTTCACTGGCCGGGCAAGGGATAGAGTCTTCCTTTTCGAGTATATCTCATTAAAAGACTACTACAAATGTCTTTTTGAAAATAGAAAGGAAAAAAAAAGGATACCATGTTTGACTAGAACGAATGATTAGACACTCTTAGAAGAATGGATAACCTAGCTTACACTTGTGACTTGTGGAAAACTTACTTATCCGGTTCCACACTTACTTTACTTATTCGAGAGCATCGTCAATCGAAAGTCAGATTCTCGCTTCGTGCTCTTCCGCCCTCTCAGCTTCTTGGAAGACCATCGCCCTTCTTCTTACTTTCTTCTTACTTACGATACCTTATGTCTGACTAAGCCTATTTGCTTTGCTTAATGCAATAACCGGTGTGATAGCAGACTTGCACGCCATCGCGGACGTCCGGGTATGGATTACTGGAGTGAAGGGATTGGGGCGAACCAGAGTGTGCTTCGAGACCATCTTTATCTCAGGAAAAACAACGAACAGGGGACGACCTCGTTCCCGAGTCTCATCAATCTCAATGTCTATGGGTCCCGATTGAATACAAAGTTGAACATCCTGAACGAACTCCTTTCCTTAAACCCTCATAAGGTATCTCTATCACTCGTTACGCCGAATCAATCAACAAGCAACCATAATTCTCTATCTTCAACGTTCAGGCAGGTGGCCTAGCTAACACAGCAAGGACTTACACCATATACTCAGTGCCCCTAAGAGATGTGGAATTAGACTCTCTTCTTCAAAGGCCTTCCAGGTGCGAATCAGTCCAAAATCTTCTACGTTAACAACCGAGACTGTAACAGTGCTTACTCCACCAGGAGCTCCTTCTTTCAATCCCGTAGAAAGGAAAAATTGATTAAGAATAACAAGACGATTGACCAATTATCTTATCTTAAAAAGGCATCATGCCCTAGACGCGAAGGTGAGTAAGAGGGTGAATTCTGCGAAGATAGAAGAGCGGAAAGATTGGAAGCCTATAAAAAAAATAATAGGAATAGCGAACTGGAACCTCATCCTTAAAAGGTTTGGTGTATATATTTCCTATTCGTAACGACCCCGACCTTGCGTCAGGGAAAGTGGGAAACCCCTAAGACTCCACAGGCTAGCCGGGCCTAAAGGAGCTTATCAAATTCCACCTATTTTCATTCTGTCTTTACTCCCCTTCTGCGCGTCTACCCGGTCTAATGAGGCTACTACTAAATATTAATTTTATTAAAAGGTGTAAATATTTCTTTTTTTTATAGGTTTTACCTGGCAAGTCTAACTAGATCTTTATCTCTTGCTTGCTTTCATTCTTTTCAGCAACTCGCCAGACTCGAACTGGCAGGGCTCTGATCAAGCCTCTTTTTCCTTCTACCTAGACTTTGTAACTCAGCCTTTTTGGAACTCCCCTTGAAGTTCCCGTAAGCCGATTTCGCGCTTGGCTTGCTTTCCTTCGAAATGGCCATAGCCATCTATAAAATAGAAGAGAAGATTTTACCCGCGGAATAAGAGTGGTCTTCAAGAGCTGCTTTCTGTGGAATGTTCTATTACGGGAAGGAAATCGAGGGCACAAGGTAAGGGACCGCTTTCCTTTTATACTTCTCTACGTGGAAAAAAATCAAACTAGTTCTCCCTCTCCTTATCTCGAGCTGGATTGTTAAGGTCGAGCATCTTCAAACCTCTCCCTGCAGGTATTCTAAATGGTTATTGTTTATGCTCGTATAGCATAAAAAGGATTCATTGGGAGGGCCATGAGAAATCCACTTCGTACCTTTGCTTCGTCATCAAAGCCTCTTCGCTACTCCGAACTCTACACCTATTTAGTTCTGTATTGTACTCTCTCTATTTGCTTTTCTAGTGCTACTTTCCGCCGGTATTTAAATGAAATAAGTAAGTAGTAAGTGAAGTGGTGAATTGGCCATTGGAAAGGAGGAAAAGGAGGAATAGGGCTCATTTCACGTATATCTATTTATTAAATAAGAATTCTTTTTTAAGGCAAACCGTTCTCTTTTGTTATGTCAAAGTGACGGTTCTCTCTAACCTTCTCTTACTCACCTTACTTTAAACCTGTCTATTTTTCGTACCTTCGTATCTATAATCTAAAAACTTCTCACCTTTGTGCCTTCTGTACTTCCCGGCTCAAGAGCCACAGTGACTGGAACAAGAGGAAAGCCGCCAACATCAGTCAAGCAAGCAAGAGGTGCGACAGCGTAACTGTTAAGATAATTTCTCGATGCGAAGAATGGATAAGAAATGATTATCTAAATGGCTAGGTTAGACTGGAAAACCGCTATGCCCCTTCACCCTATTCCTGAACGGGGGTATCCTCCGCCCCAGTTAGAGCTGGAGTTCATCCATCAAGCTGGCATAGTGAGGCAAGCTCTAGGAAAGAAAGGTGAGGTTACAAAGGTCGTGACTTAGGTTTGGTGTGGCTAATAGGCGAGGCAGCTTTTTATTGGGAACGTAGCGTAGAAAGGGTTCTCCGCAGTGAACCAAATGATCTAGCCAATCATTCTCCTAACAGTCTACCGATTATCCAAGTTTGGTATTCTGTAAGTTCCTAGGTCATATCGCAATTACTCCCTTGAGAGTAAGATCTGTTCGATATGCAAGTGGTCTAGTCACTACCTGTAAGGCAAGCTCCACAGACACCTTACTACTTTCTAAGCTTTCTCTCTTGTCTCGCCAATCCAATCTAGTATTGCCGTATAAGAGAACTGTCTTGCTGGTGGAATCTCTTTGAAGGATATCTTTCCCCGCAAATGCCTGGCCGGTTCCTTTGCGGTACCCCTTTTCCGTTCCTCTTCTGACCATCTTTCTTGATTGAGTTGGGAAAGCGGCTTTTAGCTCATTCCCTTTGTTCACATCGGATTCTATGCCATTTGATCTTTCTGTCATACCTAGATACTAACTCTTAAAACTTTTTTGAACACCCTATTATCCGACTATTCTCCGATCGTATAATAGTCTGTTTTTTGAGTTAAGACTACGAGTGGAAATTACTTCTCGATATTCCCGTAGGCCGATCCCTAAACTAAGGAATTTACTTACCTTGCGCCCGCGACGTTTAATATCATTTTAATAAAGCAGAAGTTTGGCAGCCTTATCAGCGGAACGGATGACGGAGACACTCGAATCAGACGCAGTGCCAATCTATTCATTGGCATAGGCTGAGGAAAGGGGGTCTGCCATCGGATGTTTTTCCTTACGACCAGGAAAAAGTAAACTTCCCTCGGAGCAGGTAGAAGAGCTCGAGCAGCAGATTGGCGTGTTTGCCTCAGGAACTTCTACTTCAGAAACGCCGCCATCTTTCTTAGCAGCGGGGGAATTGGCGCAACTAGGCACGGCAACAGACTTGAATAAAGGACCCTCAGGCAAATAGCAGGCTTGGAAAGAGTTGAGGCGCGAGTAAAAACTGCCACCAGTCATGGTACATTACTAGTGATGTGCGCTTATAGTCGTTCGGCTGAATTTTCCTTTTCACATCAGAGCAATTTGAGTAATGATCCCAAGCGGCTTAGCTGCCCGTCCTTAGTAATAATAGGCATGCGGATCCCCTCTTCTAAAGCGGCCTTTTGCGTAACACACGGGCTTCGACCTGACCAATGAGCTTCTGAGCCTTTCCCTTGTCCATGGGGCTAGCCTCTTATCTGCTTTCATAGGCTATCGATCCTTCACCTCAATTTCACAAGCAATTGAGTGGCTTAACGCTCCTCCTTCTCCCATTCAATGCTAGAAGTGAAAGGACAGTAGGTAAGGAAATGAATTCTCTCTGAAGAATGTGATCCCTAATAAAAAAATTGCATACATAATAGTCAGCTGGTTCCTCCTTTCTTCTTTTCTTCATTCCATTCATTCCCCTCCTTCCTCAGAATGAAAAGAAAGTCGTAAAGTAAGAAAGAAAGCCCGTCAGCTGCCTCTGATATGGTAGGCAATTAAAGTCTTCAATCAATCCCCATTCCTCAATAGTTGACTTTTGTGAAAACATCGATATAATTAGTGTCAAACCTATTAGACTTTCTAATTCTAGGGCAATCTTTAGTGCAGTTAGCGGGGAATCAATTCCTATTCTCTGAATATGCCTTCCCGTTGATTCACCTCAGGGACTCTCTGTCTTTGTTGAGACTGAAATTCGACTTATTGAATGTGTGCCTGAAGGTATATCAAGTAGTCTAGGGGGGACTTAGTAAGGAAAGCAAAGAGAAGTCATAAGCAGGAAACAAGGAGTTCTAACTCTCGTCCCACGCCCTCTATTCAAATTCCCTGGGATTCACTGCCTGATCTTCAAGGAACGAGGATTGAGCAAAACAAGTCAGGATTTTCTTATTAGTTTGTGGTCTAGGAGTTTCTGATAGTCTAGTCTTTCTGGAAGTAGAGCCTAAACCCTTTATCCAGAAATTTCTGTAGCTGTTTTCCCCCCTGGTCCATTGGCTAGCGGGTCAAACCCTTCCTTCTACTGATAAGCGGGAGAGCGGCAAAGCCTATGAAGAGAATCAGCTACCTTGCCTTGACTGAGAGAGGAGCCTGCTAGCTGCCTATAACTAAGTCTTTCTAAAGAAAAATCCCTTAATTCATCTTTAAAGGCAGGAGCTGCAAAGAAGGAAAAAGCAAGCACCTTTTTGCTTTTGAGTTGCAGATTTCCGGACTGAAAATAGTACAAGTCAACTTCCATCCTCGGACTCTCGGGAGTGGTTTGAAGATAGATTGCTCCTTGCTCACTTATAGGTCCCGAAACGAAATAAAATCAGGCTTTCAAAGCAAAAGAAGGAGAGTCCTTATTACCCTGCTATCGACGCATTGGCTCTTTTCCTGACATCAAACTCTTCATCCAACTAGAACTCGAAATATCATAAGAGAACAGAAAGGTTTTGATTCGAGCTTTCTAGCCGTCTTCACTGACTGGAGCCTCGTAACATGTTGACTCTGAAGTTCAAATTTGTATTGACATCTGAAGAAAAAAGTTAGTGCTCGAAACAGATTGAGCAAGTCCAAGGAGCCAATACACAGATCTCCTGATAGTCCTTTTGTGCTCGCTGCCACGCTGAATTACAAGGGAGTAAACGGAGCCAACAGACGGTTCAGAGGTGAGCAGGGACCCAGCCAAGGGCAAGGCCTTGATTACTGACACAACCCTGATGACGAGCCAAGGCTCTCGTGTTAAAGGACAGTCAGTAATGGGAGAAAGTTTTAAAGGTAAGACTCCGTCTCTTCCAGAAACCAGAGCCAGTAGAGTGACTTTTGAGAACAGAAGAAATGACAAGCATAGGCTCCACTTGACGGCAAACTAAATACTTGCTTTGTCTCGGATAATGGAGAAGGGTGTTGTAAGATTACAGGATTGGATTTGAAATCGGTTCTAAATTCAATTGAGGCGTGTATCCGACCGTTGTACGAATGATTACTGCTTAACTTCGTGGTCAGCAGAATATGGATGAAAGACAGCCTTGCCTATGGGTGAGGAAGGGCTAATCATTTTAGAATAGGAATTCCATTCTATATAAGTCTTTTACCAGTTGAGGACCCAAGACCCACACTGCAAGCCTTGTACCCTACCACTGAAACTCCGCTTCATCTGGCCCCAGCTCCTAGTGCTTCTGCCTGAGAGCAAGTGAGAATTCATTCTGTTTCATACCGGCCTCCTTCCTGCGAGCCAATTCAAAGGAGAAGGCCCCAAAACAAAGGTCTCAAGATCCCAAACTGAAGGTGGAACAGGTCCCAAAGCGAACAACAAAGCTGGATGGAAAGACAGATAGCAAAAGCATAAGACGAAGCAATAAGTCTAGTTGGCTTAACCAAAAGTCGTTGCTTGCCTATTTCAGTAGGAAATTTGAACAGCTTCGCCTTCAGCTTTTGAACCTGAGAAAGCAGCTTTGCTTTTGAATCTTAGACTTCAACCACTGGCACTGGCTCACCGCCTACGGCCACTTTACAGTAGCTTCCTAGGGACTCTCTTTCTTCCATAGAGAAGGCAAGGCTGAATGTCCAACAAAGGCAAAAGAGAAAAAAGGGTATTGTACTCAGGGTCTCCGGCTGGTCTTAACCTTAACCTAGCTCCCGAGCCCTTCAAGAAAGCTATGAAATAAAGCTTAGCTTAGGCAAAAGCCACTCTCAGAGAGTAACAAAAGAGGAAAGCATATGACGTAAAAGACAAGCTTACCTCGATCATTTATTACATATGATATATCGATAGTTCAAGACCATAACGTAATTCATTTAGAGAATGCCGATGAGAAAGTAGATCTGGTTCCGAGATATGGAAAGCTGTGAATACAGTTAGTGAAGCTAGACCGGGAAGTGGGGTATCCACGGAAAAGAGGTCGGCCTTAAGTTCTAGCTTAGATAGCTTAGACTGAGCTTTGCTTTCTGAAAGAGTTCTTTTTTCGTTATTAGAGAGAAGCAGAAGCGGAGCCAGAGTTGTCCCCCGATTGAGATATTAGCGAGATTAGCTACACGCCACTTAACCTAAAGAAAGGTCGACCTGAGAAAGACCTTTTTAAGCTGATAGGAGAACTTCACTTACTAAATTTCTTGAGTAGCGAGAAAGAGGCGCGGAAAGGGTCCAAGACATAGGAAAATATCCAGTTTATCTCGCAACATATCTAGTTTATTAGGATGTAACTTATATGGCTATCTTTTTTCTTAAGCCGAGGGCTAATCTCATAGCAAGAGGTTGACCAGCAACAAATGACACTTGATTGAGATCATTTCCGTATTCATGCTTGAATTACTAGCCTAGTTTTTTGGAGTGGAAGCGGGTAAGAGCGGGCCGTTTCGCTATTCTATGAGGCCGAAAAGCCCCTGTGATTTACGTTACTCGTGCACGGAATCAAACAAGAGGAGGTTGCCTGATGGGACGTCGGCCTTTGTCGACCAGTGCTGAATTTCTCGTGATTGGCTAAACAGCGGCATAGGTAACGCCTTTTTTCTTTCAGTAAGACTGGGAAAGCTGAAAGCATGGAGAGGGGGCTGTTGACGCACCCGTTAGCACCGGATGAATGAGGAAAAGTGCCTGAAGTCACGAGGTAAGGTTTTTATCCTTCAGGGCGATAGGCATACCAGAAGTTTAGGTCATGCGCGAATGCAGAAAGGGGACAAGGAGAAGGGCTAGTCCACAAACAACTGAACCCATCAAGCGAACGAGTAGCGAAGCCTTAGCCAGATCGAGATGAGAAAGAAAGGGCAATTCTCAAGCTAGACCCACACAAATGTTTAATCGAAAGCTCTGTCATCCTTCCCCGGAAAAAAAACATCTAATCTAAGGTCTACTTCGTCGCTTGATTCACCGGGCTTGAACCATGTCTGTCAACGGTGAAAGATAGCCCTAAAGTGAGGCCCCCGGAAATAGCATTTCTTGGTCTAGTGGGACCCCCGGAAGTAGTCGCAGATATAAAGAGAATACGTATGAACCGGCTTACTCAAGTCACGATGAGGGAATTTGCTGGGATTGGAATGGAATGTATGAACTCCCAGTTTAAACTAGAATCGAATGAATCTCCTCTTCTTTGGTGTCCGAAACCAGACATTTATATATATTGGGAGTCGGATCGTAAGTAATGCTCGGGTCGCAACAAGAAAGACAGTAGGGTCGGAAGGTAAGTTTTTTGAATAGGATAGTAAAGCGTGCCATATATATTGCGGGAAGGTAAAAAGGGGTATCCTTCCTCGCCCGATGGTAGAGGTCGATCCCCTATCACCTTCGGGGCCTCCTTGTGGTCCTTCTCTTTAGCTTTTCCTTTCTCGCAGGTTTACTTGTGTCGATTTCCCTTCTTTTATAGGGGTTCAAAAAGAGATTACAGTGCCTGCCCCTTCCAATTCAAAATACCTTGATTATGATTATTACCTAAAGAATCTAACCGAACCAAGTCTTAAGAACCCCTTTAGAAAGAATTTAAGAATGAAGACTTAATCAATCGACCACTGAGCCTTTCTTTGTAGGCGGCGAAGGGCCCGCCGTCTTTCTTCCATCGCACTCAAAGCGGCACATGTACTCATAATATAAATAATATAAAGATCAGTCAAGGTTCACTAAGAGAAAGGATTGTGACTTCCCACGCCCGCCAAGCCAAGGGCTCTCAAAGCCGATTTGTAAGTAATGAAGTAGGCCTTCTTGAGGTGCGATACCGACCATCCGCCAAATGAGACTCAGGCATAAGAAGTCGTGAATACAATTCCCCAGTTGCTATGAATCGAGAGAGCCCAGTCGCTCCTCCTGCCTAAAGGCATAAATAGAGGCATAACTCGAGTGATGCCTCTTCTATCTAGTAGATCCAATCCAGACAGATCTAGTATACGTACAAGAATCAGAAGGGGTCTTATCCCTAGGTGAGGGGATTGTGCTACTTGCTTTTTTTCTCTTAGTTGAATAATGGGTCTTTCTCTTTTTCTTTCCTTTCTTGTTCCGTCCTGCGCTAAGCAAGCGAGTCTTTCATTCCTTGCTCAAGTAAGTGAGGACAAGCCCCTTTCGTTTATCCGGATCTGCCTATCCGGGGACTTCTCCAACAACCTCTTCTGGTAAACAATCTCTTATGTACTCAGACGGGCCTCTCCACTCCCTGTGTTCTTTCAATGTAGCAAGGAGGCCGGCTGAGAATGCCAAGTCGGTCATTCACACTCAGTCAGAGTCCAATTTCCTAGCGGAAGAAAGCCAAAAGGGAATAGGATCGAGCAACTGCGTTTCTTCGTCTTAGACCTCCAACAGAGGTGTATTTCCTTTCAAAGTAAAAGAATTGAGGGGATTCTCTCTCTTTTTTTATACAAAAGGGGTTCACCAGGCGTACTAATTTCATTCGATAGAATGATTAAAAATTTATCACTAACTAGGGGAAGCGCGGACGAGTGGAAGACTTGGGTGTACGTAGTTCAAAAGACTATCTGCTTAAATTTAAATAAAAAAAAAGTCTTCCTCTTTCACTTCTTCTTGTTTTGTTAGTTCAGTAGCTCTTTCAGTTCGAACTTGCCGTTCCGAGTTGCTTCTCTCTGTTTCTGTGGTTAGTGAGTTATGGAGTTGGAGCAGTTATGAATTCTTTCTTGAGTTTTGAGAGCTGTGTGACTAGCTTCCATGAGCGGATAGGATCCTCTTTTAGGGCTCGTTTCGGAGTGAAACGAACGTTGCTCTGAAATTATTTATTCCCCGCGTTAGACTTTTTAAGAGATGGGTGAATAGACACCGGTGGAATACCTTAAAAGAGAGCCGAAGGAAGAGAACTAGAGAGCTGGAGGGAGGGAAGGAAAAAAATCCTCGATTCAAGACAGTATAAGATTCGTCAGTCTTTTTCGAATGCCCTTCATTTCACTGAGATCACCAATTCAGATTTCGCTTATGGTAAAGTAAGCTAAGCGAAAGCCTCTCAGAAATGAGGGAAAGCCACAGAAGCTGGCCTTACTAGATAGGGGGCAGCCCCAAAAGGGGAATTCTTTGAGTTCATACCCAAGAAGGGCTGCTGCTAAGATCCCAAATCGAGATTGGCTAGATGGGAGTATCTCATTCCCGGCTCGGGAAATCTTCTTTTATAAGATGGATTCCTTCTTGAACCAAGAAGAGAAAGGAGCCCCTAACTAGCTAATATCTGCTGGTCACGGGTCGAATTAGAGTATTTCAACTTGGAAGCTGAAATCAGGTAAAAAAGCTCCCTTGCGGCTTTATAAGATTGCTTGAAAACCCGGGCATTTCACTCCTTCCAAGTATGATATGCCGAAAAAGCAGGTTTCGTAATAGAGCTAATGAGACCATGCCCCGGTTAATAGTGCATCGCCCCCTCGGCCTCATATTCCAAGGGTAAGTGGGATCCCCTGGCTAGGAGGGTATTCAGCAAGTGCTTCCAAATCTTCGCAACATAAGGGCAACGATCGATAGTTGAAACCTGTTTTCAAGTCCGGCGGACTATAAGTTCCTACCATTCCCGCTAAAGAAAAAGCCATTCCTGACGAAAGAAAACTCAAAAGGTAGGCGGTTAGACCTAGGACATGTGGGTGGCATAGCAAGAGCCTTCGCCCTTAGCGAAGGGCTTTCAGAAAACTCTATTTGAAGGAGGTGCCTAAACAGATGATTCAAGTTCAACTAATTTTTGTTTGAAATGCTACCTCAAGAGAAGGGGGCCCCTGGTCCGGAAGATGCCTTATTTCTTAAATTTTTAAAATAAAATTAAATAAGGGTATATACTACTACGATTGTAGATATTCGCTGAGAGTCCCAATCTTCTTGAAAAAACGTGAGACAGAGAACCAACACATCTTGATGACTGACTTTTCCAGTTTTCATTTCTACATTTAGTAGTCTCATTCGACAGCTAAAATTCATGCTTTTGACGTAGCATCGGGAGTTCAATTGGCTAACCTTTCTATAGTGCCCCCATGTTCCTATGATATCCCAACCCGAAATATTAAGCTTTTGCTGTGCCATTGAGAAAGCTAAGCGCACCTGTCTCTCTTTTAGGAGCTCCCCTGAAACATTCAATTCTTCTAAGGCTAGGGGAAATCGCTCTTTCAGACACCTTTAGTTTAGTAACTAAACTCATAAGTACTCCGCCAAAAAGGCAACGAAAAGGCCGTAGCGAACGAGTTTGTTTAGAAAAGGTTCCTAGCCCTACAAGAGAAATTCCCCTTATTAAACTAAACTTTTTAGTTAACTATTACCTGCCAGCCTATGGGAGTGCCTTTCATCGAGTATGACTAGTTTCTAGTCTCAATTCCCTTTCTAGCAGTTGCCAGCTATCTAGTTTCAGGTCCAGGCGATTTGACTTCTATTCTATATTCTCGATTTCAACTGAAGTATCAACCTTACTACCCCATAATCTCAGTGCCAATTCGCATCGATATAATTGGGAGTCCCCTGCGACTACCATCTTTCCAATCTATCTAATTGAAGCTAATTGAAGTTGATGGTAGTAATTCCGGGTACGTGTTACAGGGGTAAATAAAAAATGGGTATGTTAGTAGGATAGACGCATAAGAAGGCTCAGTAGTAGGCTTGAATGCAGACTGACTATGCTATGGAAGCGGGAAGGCTTAGCTCAAAGACTTGAAAAAAAGAGGTTGTTGGAGGAAATTGATCAAAGTCAAGGCCATCCCGTCTGTCCAAGGGGCAAAGGATAGAAAGCCAGCTTTCTTTAGACTCTCTTTTCGAGAATCGGATCTTGTCTTAATTACCAATTCAGATGTTAATGAGTTCTTGCCTTCTCGAGCTAGTAAAAGCGGAAAGAAATGACCAAGGTCTGATTTCATCCGCTGCTTGATAAGCTGTTGGTATACAAAAAGGTGTTCGAGAAGTTTTCTCCGAATCTGAGGAAGACGAGGGGGAATTTCTTTTGGTAATAAAAGAATACGCCCTACGACCACGAACTAGCCTTGGTCAGTTAGCAGTTGACTAGCGCCTACGCTTCCGACCTAGCTTGCTTCCTCCTCGCCTTGCTCTCAGACTTCCTTCCTCGGCTCTGTCAATCCTGCAATCCAGCCTGCTTTCGCTTACGCTTAGTAAGGGCTATTCCCTAATTAATAATTCATACCACTGGCGGAGACGTGGGTTAGTCGCTAGCTTCGTATTCGGGATCGGGTCTTAGAGATGATGGTGTCTCTTCCTTCCCCCAACAATCAATCCCTAGGAGAGCAAGGGCTTTCTAAGAGTAAGAGGTTGTCAAGAGCCAGGGCAAGCAAGAAGAGCTAGAGCCCGCAACTATGGTTCTAGCGGTAAGGACTTTTTCTCTGCTGCTGAAGCAAAGTCGGGGCAAGTTAGTAACGAATACACCAAGGAGGCTAGGAGTTCGGGTAGCTTCCCCAGAGCTCGAGCCATTACCGATTCGAATACACAGCTAGACGTAGGCAATGTAATGAATGCTCGCACAGACGGAATAGAATACCGGATTGGACCTTAGCCGCTCGGGAATCGAATCCAGGAAAAGAAATCGCCACTTAGCTGACATCTTTTCATACGTACTAGACCCGGAGTACAGGCAAATTCGGAAGAAGCCACTTACACGACTTCCACACCTTACCATACTTCCAATACAGACAAGTCAAGCAATAGGTTTGACATCACTCCAGCAAGACAAAGACTCAATCAAGAACCAGAGAAAGAGCAATCAACCTTAGTCAAAGACTAGCCACATCCCCTGCACCCTTACTCTCAGTCTCAGTCAACTGAAGGTGAGAAGCGAAAGGTGAGAAGAGAAAGAAACCTGGCTAAGCATATCATATAGAGAAATGGGAAAGCCTCTCTTCTTGAACTCTCTTCCCTTTTTCTCTCTCTTCGGCTTCTTTGCCTGCATTCTTAGCAAATATTGTCTTTGCGAAGGTATAGAAGATATCGTATATAATCTATCGCTGCATTCTGCTAATAAGCATTACCTCGACTAACTTTTTCAAAGCGGTAGTTTTTTCAGGCTGGACGTAAGCCTTTTGATTTGAACAGAGTGAACCTTGGGACCGTTCCCATCTTAGGTCGATCTGTCATCCCTTTGCTTTGACCAGACTGGTTTGGGAAGAAAAGATCTAATCTATTAGGCATTTACGGGATCTGGATCTCCTACCCATAGTCACGTATGTGAGTGATACGAATGCTGTGATCAAGCATCAGGCGGAATGTATTGCTACCCCTTCCTCCCTCCACCATTCTATAAGCAAATGCTTGCGGGTAGGATTTTTCTCCAGAACCATCTTTTTTATGCAATTCGACGAGAAGCGAGTAGATGAAAGAAAGTCCTTGGACCAAGTAGAGCTTGTTTCGGTAGTCCACGCAGACCCTTACCCGGTCATCTTTCTTGGGCACCGGTACAAGATTAGAGAGCAAGATTGGATAAGTGCTGACGACGATGAATTTGGCGATAAAGACATAAGTACCTTGAAGATTTGACAGATTCTCGATTCCGCTTTAAAAAAGCTATAGCCTTTCCGGGGAATGAAAATCTATATATATATTGTAAGGGTCGATGGAATTGAGTTAGGTTGGCCAATTAGGACTACCGTAATGCTTTATCCTTCGTTCCTTCGGTTCTATTCTCATCGAAAGAACATGGAAAGGAAAACGTTTTCTCATCACCGATGTCAAAGGCATCAAAGGAACCACCCGGTCGTTCTTATGGATTAAGCTTTTTACCTAGAATACCCCCATAATACCCAACTATTTGAGCAAGAGTTGCCGTTTCGTCGAATGGGAAAACTTTTCAAAACATATGTGTGAAAAGGCCATAACTGACACCGTTTTAGGAAGAAATTCGTCGGCTGTGGCTTCAGGGTATGCTTCAACGGATGCTTTATCCAGTTCTTCCTGATGAGTCTCATTCTGTCTATGCCCTTTCTCTTACGGATTGGAACCTGAGAGAACTCAGTGCAGAGAATGTCAGTTCGATGGTAATGTATGGAATGCCCGGGCATTGATTGAGAAGGACGTTCTGAGGCGCATCAGTTCTATTAGCATTAGCCGCTGATCCTACAATGGAATGGACTCGGGATTCAAACCGGCAACTCCAGCTTGGCTTTCTTCTTGGCTATGAAACTCTTCTTTCTTCCTTCTTTGACCGGATTGGGTGAAAAACTTATGGAGAGATTGCTCCCCCAAGCTCTGAGGCTAAGTGTGCTTCGACGACTGAGAATAACAACCTATTAGCCAGTGAGGGAACCATAGGTATGGGACCCAAACGATTGACTCTAAGGCGACCAAAGGGGCGAACTCATTATCGCTACGCTTTGCTTTACTTGCTCATCTTAGTTCCAAGGTTAACTGCACACTTTACATATATATCCAGAGATCTTGACATATGGCGTAACGTCGCTTCCTTTTTTCGATTCATCTCTATACGATTCTTATAGGATAGGATTCAGTGATGTGTTTATTATACGATGCATCTCGTCGGATTTCGTCCATAAAAAACGAGAAACTCCATTGGAATTGTTGGTTTTTTGAATCACGAAGAAAACCATATTCAGCCCCTATATGAAATGAAGGCAACTGGTGCTCTATAAAAGAAGGGGAGAAATGCACTACTAATATGTCGCATTTGTCGAAGATCGTGCTTATTTACGCTGCCTTCTTTCTTGCTTGCTTGCGGGCAGAGAGGAAAGCTAATCAGGGTAGGGTCAGCTACTGAGTTCTTCACCACGAAAATAAATAAAGGAGGAGTCGGACTAAGCATAGATAGCTGTCTTAGCTAGGCTACCCGCCTTATCACCATAAATTGCTTATCTTATAGAACGCGAATCCACATTGCTGGTATCGTATCAGGAAGTTGGTCTTCTAATCTAAAGGTTAGACTAGGCAACGGAGCAAAGGAAAGGCTAGTTCGAGTAACGAAGTTACGATAGCTACTATTGTAATGCCATAGCATAGCTACTATTGCAATAGCATATGCAATTGAAGTAATGCCACGGTGTTGATATTTCAAAGAGAACAGCTTGGCCAATGAACCCTTCCCTCACTCACTAACTTCCTGAAACTGAGCTACGGTATGAACCCTCACTTTCTCAAGGTAAGACATCTTCGGTAACTGATCTTTCAACAGAACGGCTCGTATGCAGGTAAGGGGTACTGACTTGCTGATATCTTATTCCGTTCCAGCCCTTGTAACTGAACTCATCTTTCCTTCTCTTTATTCAGGGAAGGAGAAATGTTGAATGTTTCGACTAGGGAGAAGAGATGTGAAGACTTAAGGAATGTTTCGACTTGTCTCGACTAGAGGGCTATCCCACCAGTTCAGGTATCCCATTCCTAATCCTAAGAAAATATAAATGAAAAAAGGGTCTATCGGACGATGTGATATGATAGTCCGCAGTCTCGTCCTCGTGTATCGTCCGCTTGTTTCATTCCTTGCTCCCTTTCTCGGTGAAGCAGAGTGAGCCGCTTCTGATCAGTTGGCGAAGAAAGAAGCCTACTTGACTTGAAGAAGGCTGCCTAGAGGAGCAAGCCTACACTAGGTGAACAGCCGGTTACTACTATTTGAAATAATAACTAGTGGTGAAAACAACTGAAGCCTACATCCCACTACGGAAAGGTTACCTGTTCCTATGAACATGAGTCTATTTTTGGTCTAACCTTGAGTCAAGTCAATAGGGTCAACCAAAGTGAAAAAAAAAGCTATTTTATTTTTAAAAAGCTATTAGTGGGCTTGTTTGTTCTACTACTATTTCAATACTGAAGGTCGCCCTAGAAGTACAAGTGGTCGCCCTACCACTCTCAAACTCACTACTAAAGAGTTGGGTTACGAAAGTCACTGAGCGCGCCTTTGGTACTTCAGTAGGGCTTGCATACGAAGGGCTTGCGGGGCGAACGGCATTCTGTTGTACTACTAACAAAGACTAGCTGTACTACACTACAACTAGTGTAGTTTAGTAGCGCCTTTTGAATCAAAATAGGCGAAACCTTTCCGAAAGGCGAACAGCCGGCATTGCAAGCAAATAGAGAGCCTCCGCCCGTTTGAGTTGCGTTATTAGAATTTTAAATAGATATAGAATATTCTATATCTATCTATCAACAATAAGAATTTTCGAATTCTTCATTCCTGGGAAGAGGAAGAAGCAGATAGAGCAAAGGCCCCCTCTTTCCGCCCGTTCTTCCCGAAGTGAGCGAATTGCATGTAGAGATCCGTAGGGGCTTATAGTTTAATTGGTTGAAACGTACCGCTCATAACGGTGATATTGTAGGTTCGAGCCCTACTAAGCCTACCACCCCTTATATTCACCCGATACAAGGCAGTCGAAGTCCCCTCTCAATGACGCGACGGCACCTGGAACCACACTGCTGCCCTTCGGGCGCGCCTCCTACGCTTACCACTCGCCCACGCTCTTGCCTTGCAGCATAGCATGCCCTTCGGGTCGGGCAATACGGCTTTCGTAATAGGCGAAGCAGCTGAGCGTCTTCGATCGCTATATTCTCGCGATAGCGAAGGTTTAACAACGAAGCGCAGTTACGGCTTTAGGCGAAGAGCGATAGCGAAACCCTTAAGTCTTATTGTTTTGTTCTCGAACAACGATCATTCATTACGGCCGGCCCGACCAAAGACTTCAAGCCCGGCAAGCTAGATTATGGAACTGATCTGACCGAACTGGGTCTAATGGAACAAGATCTCGATCTCAATAAGGAATTGGAATCAGGAAGGGCCGGCAAGAATCAATACGATAGCGAGGTTGAGCAGTAGCGAGGGGCGATAACGAGGGCGTGGTTCATCCTCTAAGATAAAATAGATAGATGCGAAGGTTCGGATCGAAGTTCTAGGCCCATGAATCTCGAGAATCAAGCGTGGGGCTTGAAGACCCTACCGCATTCCGGCCCCGGGGCCTTCAATTGGTCCTTTCTCTCTCCTCTTTCACCAATGAGTGGTGAGTTTCCTTTCTCTCCTCTAGGTAGGTACCTCTTGGATGTAGGACTTTCTTCCACCAGCTGCCACACGTGAGACCCCAGTGGGCAAAACAAAAAGTGAGAACTTTTTTACCAGCAGATGTCAGGGAAGAGCAACTAAGCACGCTTCGCCACATTAGTTCCTTCGAACAGGCTTTTTACGACTTCAACCGTTCCATGTGGTGCCACACTTCTACCGTATAGTTACTACCAAGGTAAAGCCCTCAGACCCCCTTTCAATCGCCTTATATATGGCAATTCCTCAAATCTTACTTTCCATCTTATTCTCTGGAAATTTCTACAAGGCTTTTTGCCCAGCACTGATATCCTTACTTAACAACTATAGGGGAGGCGGGACTAAAAGCAGAGTGGGGAACCAGCTCAAGAGAAAGAGCATTAGGATGTTGATTGGGTCTAAGACCGGGATCAGATGCGTTATCTCTTTGTTGCCAGTTCCGATGAAGAAGTTTCCGAAGACCCGGAAGCGCTATGTCGGGGAGGCAACATCCGAGAAGCGAGAGTGTACTATGAATATACTTGGAGATATTGAAAAGAAAGCGAGTCAAATAGAAGGAACTTTAAAGTTCTTGGACTGAATCCCCTAGTGTTAGGCTTTTCCTTCTTATTCTTTTTTTTCAGCCTGTTGGGAAACATCAAGCGTAGATAGTAGTATTCATCCTATTCTTCGTCCTAAAATAGATCCCCGGAACCTAATGTCCATTTTTGGCTCTATATGATACTAATTGGGAAGGAGGAAAGGCCCTAACATTACCCTATCTTCATTGTATCATGCCCCGTCTGAAAGGACGTCAGAGCTGGTACGTCACTCAAGTGAAGTTTCAGAGGCTGAGAAAAGGGCTTCCTAACTTCAGCCTTCCTTTCCAGATCAAGGGTATCTTTTTCTGATGCAGATTCCTATGTTTAATATTTCGGAACTAGAAAAGAACCTAAAGGTAAAGCCTTTACCCCCTATCACTTTTTATTCTATATGTGCAAGATGAATAGCTATATTACGAGGGGAAGGTGAGTTTGTAACGAGAGTCTGTCCAATAGTGGTGATTCAGATAACGATCTTCTAGCTAACTACGAAGAAGTAGTGGCCAACCTCTTTGTCCTCAACTCAAATAGAGGAGTGAGAACGTGAGTGTGAAAGTGCTCATAGGACGGGGAGACACACCCGTGGAGAGGTACTTAACTTTCGTTACAGGCCTCAAACGGTCATTGAGAACGTTTACTTCCTACCCATATCTATGCCGATCTTTGCACTCTCGGGGAGGAGCGCGCCGAATCGAAGTGGTCTCGGGGTCATTTGGGAGTGCCCGAGGAGAGATCAGCCAATTCAGAGGAGTACGTGTTCTATCTGCCCGCTTGGACTCAAAGTTGTCCGTGGAGAGGTGGCAAACTTACGTGGATTGCAGTCATACTGTATCATCACCAAGGACTTCGGCATGGGTCTCAGCCTAGGATCCCTCATCAAATTCAGTGGACTTAACGCTAGATGTGGATCTTTATGAAGTAAGAAAGTACGACTTATACAATTCCGTTGGTGAAACTTACACTGATGATTCTCTTACAGTTGCATCTCGAGGATATATAGACAATTCTTTCGAATAAGACGCCTAAAGAGACTTCCCCCTAGGGTGGCAGACGACTCATCAATCAGGAGTAAGGACATCGAAAGGTTTAGAGTGTAGGGGAATAGAAAGAATAAGCCAAGTAGTTCTCCGCCGAGAGTTTAAGCTAAGATTGATGAAAGAGGTCTTGCGGCTGGCAAAAGAGATTCTTCCTCTGCTAGGATAGGTACTAACCTTACTGTTCCCGTCTACGGAGTTCGGGTTTATGGAAATAGCTAATCTAGTCTGAAGGTAGCACTGCTTAGAGGTGATCTCGAACATTACTATACGATATTGAAAAATTCTGATCATGAAATCAGAGATTTAAAGTGAGAACATTCAATCATATAAGTTAGGATTTGATTCTGTTTTCAGTTGGTTCACCCGTGAATCTCTCCTTCTTAAGCGCCTTCGGGACTAGTCTGATTTATTCAAGCAATAAGGGGGGAGAACGGATTTTTCTGTACAATCAGGTCCCCAGGGGTGGGGCTCGGTGCCGTCTCCGGATCAGGCTTAGCCGCCCCTCCCTACTCTTTCTTCCCCGTCTTGTACCCTCCGTTCCTTGTTCCAGTACGTATGTATGTAATGAATAAATGCTTTGCTTGGGAGGGGGAAGGAGGGAGGCAAGGGAACAAGTCTACTCTATCTACTGTTCCAGTCACTCGCTTGCTTACTGTACTCAATTACGAAATTACTAAATGCTATTGGTGTGCTAATGGTGATGTGGTTACTAACCAACTTACTAACTAATGTATGCTAATGTAGAAGTAGAAGGGGCTTTCTTTCAGAACCTCTCCCTATGCGGCACCCGCCTTTACCTTCTAGCCTGGGTGAGCACCTGTTCTAGCATATGAGCGCTCGCTAGCATTCCTCTGTGCTATAGTTTCATTCAAGTCGATATTGTACTTTACTTTAAAGAGATCCGTAGGCGAAAGCTAGTCTCCTAAACGAAACGATTGGGAACTCTAGGATTCCTTCCTTCAGTCTGATTCCAGTCACATCACAATTTGAATAGGGATTATGAACAGGCCCTTGGTCGAAGGCAACGATGAGGATCAGGTTAACGATTCCAATTAAACGCTAGGCTGTGGTTCCTCAGTTCAGCTAATCCAACCTTGACGGGTTGCTGGAAGGCCTTTGAAGAAGAGAGGTTAAAAGAGCCCAATCCAGGTTTAGCTGTCTCAGGCAAGAGTTGCTTAAAATGAGTGTTCTAGTTCAGGTTCAGGCATGTGCTTCTGATTAGAAGGGTGGTTTACATGATCCGCTCGAAACTTTCGATTATTATAGGAATTTACGTTTTCCCGTCTTTTTGCGTCATTTCCTTTCCTACGGATGGACTGATCTAAAGATAAAGAGCTACGACTTTATTCGATATTTACAGTTGCGTTCTTCCCAAAACAAAAAAAGTTTACATTAAAAAGAAAACAAAAACAAAACCCGTAAGTAAAGACTGATTTTTTTAATAAAGAGAAAATTCTTACAACTTTCTTGAAATTTTGAATCATAAAGAGGGAAAAGATTCCTAGGGGTAAACACTTACTGAATCTGCCTA
>CAOJCP011163721.1:0-17887 GCA_948332465.1 Euphorbia lomelii
GCAGGATCGGTAACCGAGTCTATGTCCACACTCCCCTCATATGTGTAATGATAGAAAACATTTACAGCTTCTTCAGCAGCCTGTCAATTACAGAAGTACTAAATCACACTCGTAAGAAATGAAAACCATACTAAATGGAATAGGGAAGAAAACAATTAGCATCCAATTATCAAACAGATAGCATCTAAGATTTCCAAGATGTTTCTTTCTTTCCACACAAACAGAGGCAAACAAAAACTATTTGTTCAGTGCGAGCATGTGTTTGCATACCGCGAAAATGAATATTGAAAAACAACCAGAATTCCTTCTTCATGTAAGAACAGAAGACCTAAACTAAGAAGTCTGCGGATTCCTGGCACTTCAAAGCTTTTGATACACCCTTGATAAGTTGGCTAAGTAAGTTCGCTAAGAAGTATTCAAGAACCAAGTAAGCATTTCAGGCAGTATAAGCATATATACACACAGAAGAATAAAACCAAAAAAGGAGAACTGTAGAGTCCTGTTGTATTTATTTCTTTTCTAACAAAAAATTATTGATCAATCACTAAAAGGTAAACGTAGTATTCTGACATATAACTGTATGGCAAACACACCTTTCCTCTTTGTTTATATCCAAATATGAGATCAATCCAATGATGCAAATTTTCAGAAACGTAATCAGATTCCAAGGCTTCCCTATGTTTCCTAATGAATTCTCTGGCACTTCCTTTGGCCCAAGGAGGCAAGACGACATCACCAACCTGAAAGAGTACAAAAATCACAAGTTAACAGATTTGAACGCCCAAAAAGAAAGTCAAAGTTGTTTGCAAATAACAGTAGGTCCATATCCCATACAAGCAGGAAAAAAAAAAAAGAAAGAAAATCAGTTAATCATACAATTCATACTTTCAACAAAACACCACCTTTTCTCCAGATTGTTTTTCTCCCAAGTCAAGGTTGAACCTATTCTCGAGCAATTCTGGCATGTAAAAGAATTCTGGAATTAATTCCTTAACATCAGAAGTGTTGCCCTTTCCAGCAGCACTTAACCAAGTTTCTCTAATGCTATTGAAAAGGCGATCAGCATGATCAAATTGCCCCCCCTGCAGCTTCTGATTCTCCATGCTAAACGGTGGCAGACGTAGAAGATAGAAGAGGACGATACCAGCACTAGAATAATGAGAACCATAATGAAATTTTGGTACCTCTGGATCATCCCAGCTTTCGTATCTAAAAAGAGAACATAAGAAAATGACGGAAGAAACATAAATAGGCAGCAAAAAGAATTGCGAAGGAAATTTCAGGACCCTACCTTTTCCTAAATTCCTCTTCCCCCTCCGGAGTCTGGCAACCCATAGGTTTGTCAAGCTTCCGAAATGTTTTGGGATTGGATAAATCAAGAATTTCACTTTCATAGTCTGCCAGAACCCACGGGAACACTGGATATTGAGTAAGATCACTATATCCCCGTCCAGCCAATGTGTTGAGATGCATGAGGTATTGGAAATTGCTAATTTCTCCATTTTGCCACCTTTTGGAAAAGGATTTAGCCACCAACTTAAATAACCGACTACCCTCATTGTTTTCTTGTTTATTTGACCCAGATATTGTGGTATCCAGCCTGCAAAAAGAAAAGACAATCTATAGTAAGGCAGCAAATTCCATAGTTAAGTAAGCAGCAACAAGATATGTAGATGACACAGAAAATCAACCACAAGCATGCAGCTTTTGAATTAGCAAAGAAATGCAGAAAAGCTTCCATAATAGCACAGGGGAACTTTTTTTTTTTAAAAAAACAGGTATAAGTGGTATGCACACGCACAGGGAAACATATTCCATCAGTTAAATATTTCAGTAACAGTTACTACTTGATCTCTATGTAGCTTTTCAGAAACGATTCCTAAGAACACACTTAAAGATGACGAAATCAACTTCTGGTTGGCCACAAGAGTCATTTAAGAATATACTTATATTCACAGCCATGTGATAGCAAGCGAACATTTGAAAATCAAATGCTTAAAATAAAACACTTCAGAACATAGGATGAAGCTTTCCTGCCAAGAATCACAAATTGAGCACAATATGCATGCTTAACTTCGAAAGCAAGTTAGTTCTTACATGCTATTCCTTGGAAGATTCATCGCAACCAAATTTTTGAAGACTTCTTCTCTTTCTTTTTTGTGGAATACAAGGAGGTCATTACACCCATCCATGCTGAATATCTCAATTGCAACAGGACGGAGCTGGTAATCCCGTTTTAGAAGTTCATGCACACTATTAAGCTTCCACATGTGCCATGGATGAGGAAGATTACCACTAGTACAGATCTTTTCCTTCCCCCATGCACCACCATTATAGGCCCACGCTCTTCCCCCAGTGCATGTCTTCACCACTGTGCCCCAAGATGAAGTAGACTTGGATTGGAAATCAACACTGCCTGTATACTCTTTCTTTACCCCCAAAGCCTGGTCAATTACAGAAAGTTCGTCTTCACCTTCCTTTTCACAAATGCATCCAGAATCATCAATATAAAAATTCTCAATTATGTATAGACAAAGTTCCCCTATCAAAAAAATACCATCGTGTTTGTCAAGACCCACAACTCGCTCACAATTATACCTGAATCGGATCTTTTCAAGAGGTTCCAGATATGGTCTAATAAGATATTCACCATTATCATTCAGTTCCTTATCTGATTTATCATCTGTGACTTTGACATCATCAATTTTATGCGAAGATGATTGTCTTGGGGATCCTAAGTCAGACCTTCCATTGATGCTCTCTAACACGGGGGCAGAATTCGAACTAGACTTGGCACCAAAATCAAGAGCTGAGTGAAGACTTGCATCATTCGCGCTGCTAGCTTGATCATCATTCCACCCACTCTTAATAGAAGTGAAACCTTTGACGTCATGTGATTCTTTGAAATATTCGCCATACATCTCATCAGCCATACCATTCTGTTCAGCACCATCAGTAAAAAGATTAAAAAATAATTCAGAGTCAATGTCAGATGCATCAGGACTATCATCACATTTTGCTTTGGAAATATCCACTTCTAGTTTGAACTGCCCATTGAGGACATTTTGAATTGTTTCAATCCTTAATTTGCAGCGCTCAAGCTTCTTGCGCATCCTGTATGGACCTTCTATGGGACAGAGTTGCCACTCTTGTTCCTCATTTGAAGATGATTTACACATTGGGAATATTCCTCGTTCATGTACAAGTTGTTGGAGAAGTGTTTGCCACTCACTTTCAGCATGAAGAACCCATCCATACTTATCTTGGCGGACAACCCTCAATTCAGTAGACATAGCATCACGAACCATTTCCAACGCATATCTCCTTTCACTTGCCTGCTCCCAATGCCGCAGGTCTAGCTTTGCAATGTCTCGAGATCTTCTCCCCATTTCCCTCCGACGACGAGCCTCAACACCTTTTATTCTCACCCCCGGAAATTTTGCTGATCCAGCAATAAACTGGTTCCACATGATCACAGCACATTTGTCCAATACTTTGTTGACTAGCTCTTCAGAATTCTTAAGCCACATAAAGAAATCAAAAAGGCTTCCTGACAATAATCTGTCAAAGCCACCATGTAGTACATTCATATGCTGTTCTTGGTTCAGTTTACACACAAGCAAGTCCTCTAGTACAGCCCTTCGATGCACCAACAGATACTTAATAATATCAACAGCCACATTCTGAACATTTTTCCTTTGATCGTGGAGGAGATATATTAAACATACACAAAGACAGCAATTTAAATCAGTATCAAGATTGCTAGGACAGAATATAATTTGTCTGTTAGCAACTAGTAACTGTAAAACAGTACAGATATCAGTTCCTAACTCTTCTTTTGAGGCATTTGGGCATATTTTCTTGTTAGGTTCAACATGCAAGCCTAAGCGTGAAAGCAGTTCATCTTCTCCAATTGATACCAGGAAAGACGGCAGAAAGCAATACAATATCATACGGTTTGTATTCTTAAGGAGTGAATGTATATAAGCATCAAGTAGCCTGCTTCCTCTTTTAACAGAGAGAAGACTTTTTCCAGCCGGAGCAGCTTCCTCAATTCTGCCATCTTTGTTTGCAAGTTGCAACATTGACAACAAGAATTCTAGAGTTTTCAGCACCGATGCCGGTTGAGGAAAAGCACCCATATAGACCCGATCCACTATCATCCAGCATAATGCATCCAAATTTGAGGACCATCTACTTTTGTCTAGCTTCTTCTCCTCCTCCTCGTCGTCACGCAAAAGCCTCCTCTCCACAAAGTTCATAAGTCTACTAAGAAGCAAACCTTGAAAAACTAACAATGTTTCAGCATCAGCATATAAAGGTACCATTTCTAAGATTCCCTCTAGAACCTGTGCTGCTTTTATCTGCTCAGTGATAAGATCAGAAAGAACTTCTGCCATAAAATCTAACATTGCAGTGGCTGCTGCAGCACATGGTCCACCCCCGTAGCCAGAATCATCAATTTCAAGAAGTAGCTTTGCACTGACAGAATAAGATGAAGTAGCATCAGATAGCCCTTGATTAGACCTTAAATCTGGAGATGCATCCAACTCAATAGCTGAGACAGTGGACCCCATAGAAGGAGAAGCTTGTAGAAAAGATTTTGTTTCATTCATATTTGTACCTCCAAGCCAGGATGTCAGAGCAACAACTGGTGGCGTAGAGGATGGGATGGAAGCTTTTGTAGTCGACTTCTCAGATACAATAGGAGAATCTATCATGTTAAGAGATGCAGAACTCTGGGACTCTGCTAGCTGAATGGTATCAAGAATACCGTCCATAGCTAGGGTGTTGAAATCTGTTGAATTGGACGTTGCAGAAACCTGGTCAACTATTGCTCCATTCAAGTCCTGAACAGCTCGGACATCCTTAATCGATTCTTTCAAATCCTGATGTAAATCAGTCATCTTAACCTCTGCTTTTTCATCAGTTGCATAATTTTGGGGTGCGGTATCATCAGAACTTGTACTTGCATGAACTTGGGGAAAGCTTCCCACGCTTATCGAGGTCTTAGCAGATTGTTCCTGCTCATGGGGCAAACTTGAGAATGTATTTTGAGAACTGGCAGTGTCATCACAATCATTCAGGTTCTTTTCCTCAGTCCTCTCAGAGAGTGCCTTTGACATATTCACAGCATATGATGCTCTGCAAGAACAAAATAATTGTCTCAGACAAAGCATACAACTATTTGAATTGACCAAGAAAATCAACTCCCAGCAATGCATGTAGGTAGAGAAAAAAGGGAGAGCACACACCTAATACAAGAAAAGTAAAGTTCAATGCAACTTTCAAGAAATTCCGGCTTTCTGCAAACAGCAGAAAACAGGGGGCACATCTTTGCTAGATCAACCATAAATCTCAGGACAGAAGTTGCAGCAGCTGGAGCTGATGCCTCACCACCCATTAAGCGTGCTGCATAGGTCTTATGCATCAGAGCTTCACCCTGAAGTTCTCCTGCCATGTATGCATTCCCTTCCATGAGCTCCACTGCAAGGCTAGCACCAACCTGGGGTAGGTTTCCAGTCTGATGAGCAACCATTAACTGTGTGCTCAAACTATCAAATGTAGATTTTCCCATTGCAATAACGGATTCTAAAAGCTCCACAAATCTCAGGTCCAAATAACGTCCATCACTCGGAATAAGTGCATGAAAATCTAGCATGCGAACCTCTGGCAATCTAGGATAAACAGGCTTTCCAAACACCAAACAGAATAATATATAATAAATATCTGGAGCATCATAAAAACTAGGAAGGACTCTTGTCAAACCCTGATAACCACCACTTGATCGAAACTTCAGTGCAAATGTGGAAGAAGAAGCAAGAGACACACCAAGAAGAGTCATGATCCATCTCATACTGGTAGGATGCACAGCTTCATCAAGAAAATAGGTTATCAACTTTGACGACACAATCTTATGCCACTGCTCTAGCAATTCCTCTGATTTTATCGTGACCTGAAGATCAATAAGCATCTCAAGTAGCATATTTCTAACAATTACATGCTTACCCATTAATTCTCGCATTATTTGCTGTCGTGGTCTCATTTCTGGTGGATCAAACGTCATAATAACAAACTTGACTACATTTTCAAGTTCAGATACCAGAAACCCGTCTTCTAAAATGACCCCAAGCAAAACTACCAATTTCTCCAAAACAGAGACTTCAACATCACCACGCTGCAGAGTTACAAGTAGATGCTGAACAAGGTTGATCCGCCTCAGAATTGTGAGGTTATGATTCCTATACCAATGCATAGACACTAAATGCTCAAGAAATCCCAGAAGTGCAATTTGCATAGGGACTGGAGCAGTTACCCACAAAGTCCAATCTAATAAGACATGCTCAACCATATCAGCATTAGACAGGACAATGCAATTTGAAGTTTCAACTGAAATATCAGTATGTTCAAGCTCTGAAACATGACTAAAGGAATCTTTCGGAGCAGAAAAATCATCCATGTCTCCATGAGATCCAACAGAGGACGTTTCGTCATGAAATTTTGACAAGCTAAGATGATCAAATCCAGCTTCCTGAACAGCTGAAGGAGGAGACAAAAGAGCTCGTGTATTTTCCTTCTTTGGTTCAGAAAATGATGCCTCACATGCAGCAATCTGAAAAAAGATCTCAAGCGACTGCATATCAAATAATGACATTCTACGAAGCAGAAATAAAGCCAGCAAGTGGTATCCTCGGTACATTTGCATATCCCTAACATTCTGGGGATTTTGATGGAGTGTACAGGCCAGTAATGTCAATGCCATATGAAGCATATCCCTGGATTCAGCAGCCTCAACAAGGGCAAGGACAACAGCCATCCCACCAACATGGCGTATTGTATCTCCAATCACACATTGTCGACAAACATATATATCCCCGTGAAGACGGCCATATCGTGGTATACCTGAAATAAAATGAGTCAAGGAAACATCTGAACCATCAACACCCAGAATTGCTTTAGTTATACACTCTCTAAAAGTTTAAATTCCAAAGGATAATTTGAGAAATGGCTTACTTACCCCCAATAGGAGAAGCAGCAGCTGACATAGGATCGACCAGGTTGAGCAAGGAAAATGACCCAGATGCTCGAATCGCTTCAGTACAAGTTCCATCAAATGCAAATATTAGCTTCTTTCCAGAAAGATGCAATGAAAGGTTTCCTAGCCTCTCCAAATCCCAAACGATTCCACTACCATCCGACTTAGAATCCACAGGCTTGACAGTACTTTCAGCTTTCTGAGTGTTAGCAAAAGGCAATTCAGCATCCAGTGAATCCAATATGGCCATGCTTCCACCACCGCAGGCCTGATTAGGAACGAAACGAAGAAGATCCGAATCCTGGAATAGTCCTCTATATCCTAGACCAAGAATATACATGAAACATATGCAGCTCGAAGTGAGAACCTCCTCAAAGAGATAGCAAGAACGGAGTTTCCATCTCAGTTCACTAACTCTTGCACAACTAAGTGGTGTCCCAATTGTCACTTGCAAGGGTTTTCCAGCAGGAGATGGAGAATATCCTAGTTTCCCTGTGTGCCTCAGCTTTCCATTCAGATACACGTAAGCAACACTAGCTTGAAATAATCCAGCGAGAGCATTTGGCTTGCTATGAACAATGGCAAGGTGATGCCACCTGCCTTCCTCTAATTCTAGTCCTGGAAAAGATAAGGAACAAGAGTTGCTGGTAGCTAGAGTTAGGACACCATCATCCCGTAGATAAAGTTCTGCAAAGAAAGTGTTTTCATTGTTTGCTGTACCAACAGAAAATATCCTAAGAACGTGCTGTTCATTGGGTTTCCCATTCTTGCCACTGTGTCCTTTATTAGAAGGACCAACTTTGGATGGCTCGATTTCCCCCATTGGTGATTTTGCAAAATTTTTAAACTGAAACCAGCAAGCAAAAGAATATCCAGCAGCTGGAGGCCATGATCTTTCTCCTAGAGACACTTGAACAGAAGCATGGCCAATCTTACGCATGTCCATCTCAACAAATGGAGCTAGGGAAACATTTTCACTTAGCATATCTTCCATTAGAATTAACCTTTCCATCATATCAACAAGATTCAAGCCTGAATTCATCTGCCTCATGTGTAAAATGTATCTAAGAAGTAGTCGAAGTTCTGATGCAGTTAACCTATCATCAGAAATATACACCTCAGTGAGAAACTATACGTCCACAAATGACAATAATTTACAGTCTCCATAAAAAAGCCAAAATATCCTACCTATATGCACCAAGAACTTCCACAATCCTTAGAACATGTGAAAGTAATGGAGATGACCCAAAAAGAAAGGGTTGAATTGTCTCTAATAGAAGTTCCACACAACCTACATATATGACAGATTACAATATGAAAACAATTATAAATAGAAAAAAAAAAAAAGTAAGAGCAGTAGTCCATAATAGACTAAAAATGAGGAAGAACAAAAATTATATTTCGCACCTACAGAGGTAAGGTTTTCCTGATTAAAGGGACCAGCACGAGCAACCCTGTCAATAAGATTCAGCAATTCTAGCTGGATCTTAGGAGTAAATAGCAATAGTGCACGAATCAAAACTCTAACAGCCCCAGCATTATAGACTCGCTCCCTATCAAGATTAAACTGACCAGAAGGACCAATTATAAGAGAACCAGCTGAATCAGATTGAATCATATCAGCTGATGTGGAAACATCAGAAGACAAAGATGGTGGCAGGACAATTTCAAGAGCAAGTTCCAACATAAGCTGTATGACTTGCTTTTCAAATTCCACAGAAAGCAAGCCAGACTCAGCAAGAAGATCATAAAATGTTTGGGCGGATATAACCGAATGTAACTTTCCTCTATTAACAGAGCTATCACAAACTGCAGAAGTCATGAGGCGCAATAGGTACGTAAAAACTTTGATATGGATTGCTAAAGAAGGTTCATCTGTTGAGCCCCCATCACCCTGGAAACTGTGTAGTGTGGTCAAGAGAAGAGAAAAGCCAGTGGCTTCACCAAAAACCCTCTTAGCTGAACTGTTAGCTCCCATTATACGCCACAAGGCACCCATTATGTCACATTTTGCATAATTGTCAAGCCCATATTGATGCCCTGCACTACTTGTAACCATTCCACTTTTAAGAACTTCAACAACTGCACCTAATTCTTCGGCATGAGCCTGATAAAACACAAAATAAACAGTCATTTGGGCAATTGGACAGCAAATGAACAAGCTGACACCACACACATGCATGGGATTTTATGATAGGGACCGGGAACTTTGACGTGGAAAAAAAACCCTCAATACTCATTTGGACATGTGTATTGGTGGGACCCAAAATGTTAAAAATTTGGACCCCACTTGTACACGTCCAAATGTGTATTGGAGGTCTTTTTTCCACGTCAAAAAACCCGGTCCCTATTATAATTTTCCCACAAAATTTGAAGCCAGAACATATCCTGATTAACTTAGTAAGTTGCTAAATTTGAATTTGGCTCGACTTATTTTAGCCACGGAAACAAAGAAGTCCTCTAATTCTGAGCCATTCCATAAAATATATATATATATATATATTTGCAGACTAACAAACCTGAGCAACATCTTCAGAAATTATACAAGACAACATACGGAGAGCGCCAGGGCGATGAACACTTGAAACCAAGAATGGAAGAATAATTGAAACACCATTGGCAGAACGAAATGATGCTTGATTGGCTTCAGCTTTCTTCACTAAAGATACCATGCAGTCCCATGCTACATATATTGTGTCCTCAATTTCAAACACAGGAAATTTCCCTAATCCAGATTCCATTAGCTTAGGTGACGAAAGAATAACATTGTCATTATCTAAATGTTTCTTGAAGCTGCTCGAGTCCGATTTTCTTCCCAACTGAGTTTGGTTATCACTTTGTTCCTCCGGACCCAAAAGAAACCTATGCTGCTTCAAATCATCCAACAGAACTTCTAGTACACCAACTTCGCGAAGGACTTTCTTGTATTGCTGATCAAATGATAAAAGTTTCACAAAGAAAGAAAGTATTGTCTGCTTCAGTTCTGAAGGTATTGGTTGCTGTAATAAGCAACAAAGTGAGAGCAATTCTTGCTCAGGAATGCAATTCAAAACAGTCACAGCATATTCAAGAATTTTCAAAATTATCTCTTGCAGGGAGGAAGATAAACCACCCATATTCAGGATAAGAAGAGGAACAGTTCGCAGTTGCTGGCATAATTTATAATTTTCAAGATGACTTGAGAATATTTTGAACATCCTATTTAGTACTTCAGCCTGAAGCTCCCGGCTTTCTGCCTTGAGAAATATATCTTGCAGCATTTGGACAGCTTCAAGGTCCTTAACCTTGCTATTGTCCTTCTCCAAATGATCATCAGCAAGCCAATCAATTGATGGAGACCGACTTTTGATATGTCCAGTAGCCTTAGCATAAGAAGCCCTCGATACTTTGCTGTCATATAATCTTGTTGATTCAGCTGGACCAATTTGAGCAAGATTAACAAGAACATCAAGCAACCTAGACAGTGCAGGGGACAACTGCTCCTGCGAAGCACCTTCATTTTCTGTCAAAACCCTTCCTCCTACAACATTTGGTGAATGAGAACTCTCTAAAGCATATTTTTCAGTTGAAGAACTTTTTGAATGAATAGATTGAGGACCCTGATTTTGTGGCATGGAGGATAAAACCAATGCAAACTGAACAAGGAACTGATAACCATGGGCATTGTGTATATCTTCCCTCAGCCGGATACTGCCAGCATCTACATTTCAATATTGCACTAAATCAGTTAAAAAACAAGAAAGTTACTAAATGACTTGAGTAAAGCAATATTTTATGTCTGCAACAGTTAGATATATCAAGTGTTAGCTTTTTTTCAAAAATTAAGGGCACATTATATATGACGACTCATCTATTTCTGAGTGATTGTTCCAATAAAGATTGAGCCTCAAAGTAGGAAAGTGGCTGAGCCATTACCAGATCTATGTGACAACTCCACACATTCAAGCAACAAATCCACAATGCCCATTGTATAAGCGGGATCACCGGTGTCTGGATCAAAATCTTTTACTGCCATCAAGAGAACTTTGATCTGAAAGTGAAGCATATATACATCACCCAAAGAGGTTGAAATAAAATTATATTTACAAATATAGGAGCCCTCATTATGTAAAGCAACACCACAGTTTAAGTACGTAGCTAGTTTGTTCAATTATTAATATAGTTATAAGCTTCATATCAGGTATTTTGTGGTTTATTACCACATATCTAAGTTAAGAAACTAAGACAAGTCATAGAATGGGACCCATAATAACAACTGTTTCACCAAAGACGTACTCAAACCAAACCAGAAGACTTCTGGAGAATCACAAAATCATGCAGCTATACTCCACATGTACTTTATACAAGCATAAATTGCATAATATGATTTCAACTAGTTACTCATTGTTGGACAATGTTCTCATTTAACAACAACCATTCACACGGCTTTGGCCATTTCACTAAATTCCTAACATGAAATGTTAATCACTGAATTTCACGACTTAAACAACTTTAACACTCAGAACTATAGCATAAAACCAACTACAGTAAATTCAACAAAAATTGTTCCGAGCAGTTGTCAAAAATGCAGGGTGCACTAAGCAACCAGGTAAAATTTTAAGGACATCTGCCATGCATGATGCACCTTATGTATTCATGGCACATAGTCCCACAAAATAAAAATAAAATTAAGTATCCTAATATTTTAACAGTATGTAAAGCACTATATAATTTCTTCATGTCACAAATGCAAACAGAAGAAAGTACAAACTTTGGTGAGCTGGAGTCGCATACTACCACACAAACCATATCCACCTCTTTTAAAAAGCTATTTTATAGTTTCCACGTTATTATTAGGTCAATTGGGAATTAGAATCTTCCCAGGACCATTTCTACTTATCATATAAAACAAGAAAAGCTTCAAGTCAATGAGGCAATCCTATAACCATAAAGACACACCTAGGCAAAAGCCTCTAAAACAAACTCTGCCTTTGGAAGTTTGACCCACTACACAGAGAGCTTTATGTGACTAGAGCTGACAAGTCTCGCGTCCCTTTCATTTATTTGCCATGTTGAATCTATGGGTTTATTCATTCTGTTTTACAGGTTTTGTTTGCTGGATAGAAGACTATAGCATGTTTGGGTGAAATTACAGTATTAATTTCGCTGTGGAAGAGTATAGTTTTTGTGGTTATAATCTTGTCATGTTCTGTTCATGTCATCAACCCTCTATACAGAAAGTGAAGGAGTCAATCAACGTTTGTCTGCAATCCAGCAACAAACGTTTGTTTGCTTGAACTTTAACTATATGAGCATGCTATTGGTATATATCTGGTGGAATTTATTTTTTGGACCCGCAGATACCTCATCTTGTTGTTTGCTCAAGCATTGTCTCCTCTTGTAGCTCCCTACAAAATGGGTCATCCTTTCCCAGTGCTGAAGACGTGGAGTCCGCTATGGTATTGGTAGACTATGAAAGTCTTTTTATGTTTCTTGCCTTTCCAAGACACCAAATTTCCCCCGAAAAAAGAAGCAATAACCAGTTGTAATAACCAGTTGTGGATTTTCTATCACTCTTTGAGTTTTAATCATTAAATTGAGTTTTAATCTAAGCACATAAATCGGAAAAATGAGTGTAACACTTCTAAACGATTTTTCATAAAAATAGACCCAACTCCCAAGTTATTATAGAATAATCGGGTAAATTGCACCGCAGGTACACTATTTTGGGGTTACTTGCAAACAGATACACTATCTTTGTTTACTTACATCACAGGTACATTATCTTTTATTTACTTGCATAACATGTACAATAGATTTTACTTTACTTGCACCGCCGATACATAATGTTTTATTTTACTTGCATCGCGGTACACTATATTTTACTTTTTACTTTTTATTTCACTTTTACCTAAAGCTAATTAAAGTTAATTAATTAATGAATGTTGAGAATGAAATTTATGGAAAAGAAGATTTTTCGTTTGAGATTTTAGGACATTTAATTTGGTGAGAAGGAAGCACGAATTGTCGTGGTTTAATGAGTAAGAGAAGATGAAAGGAATAACTTGTACACATGTATTTTGAAAATGTGAGATATTTAGAATTTGGATGGAAAAGATTTTTACTTATTGAACACGTTAAAAAGCAATTTATTAGGTAAAATGTATCGGTGGTGCAAGTAAATAAAAGATAGTATACATGTGATGTAAGCAAACAAAGATAATGTACCTATTTGCAAGTAACCCCAGAGATGGTATATTTGCGGCGCAATTTACCCTAGAATAATCATCCACAAACAAAACAAAATATTTAAATCAAATTTTAGATCTCACTCGACATGGTCGCCAAATGTGAGAATAAAATAATTAAAATAGAAAATCAACTCTCTTTATTATCTAATGACTCAAGGTACTTCGTTTATGCATGGCAAATTGACAAGTTGAATTTTCACAACCTACCACATTGACATAAGAAAACTGAGGGCATAATTTTTTCAATACTTGGAGAGCTGGATGACCCAATCAGCATTGAGCAACAAGAGGAGACAATAACCAAACAAGCAATGAAATTAGGGACCCATGAACCCAAAATGTAGAGACCACCAGACACATGTCCTTTACCAATAGTCTACTTCGTTAAAAGATTCTGAAAGAGGCAATGATCCAGAAAAATGAGATTAAAAAATCGAAGTCTTGAGTAAGACGACTCACAGAAAAAAGATTAAACTCAAGTTTGAGTAAATTGAGTACTGATGAAAGAGTAATACAAGATATAGGTCTAACAATATGAGACCCTTTAACAAAATAATAAGATCTATCCACTATGGTGACATGAGATGGAGAGGTGTGGTACTCGAAACTAGAAGAGAGTTTAGGGTTACCAATCATGTGATCTGTAACACCAGAGTTAATGACCCATTCGTTCGATGAGGAGACGAGACATTTATTACCAGTCTTGGCAAAGATAGCAACGGGAGAACTCTCTCAGATCTTCATGATATTGTGTCAGTCTGGCATGCTCTTCACTAAAAATCGTGACAATATTTGCAATGGGGTGCATGGGCTCCCTTGATGCGATGACAACGGTTGAAACTTGAGTGTTCCTTGGAGCTTCCTGCAATTGTTCCTAGTGTGTCCAGGTTTCCTGCAATGATAACAATTTATGTTACCTCTACCATGGCCATTTCCTTCTTTTCTTGTACCAGATCCTCCATGTTCAACCACTAGACTGCATAATGGTTGAGTGGTAGCTACTTTTTCATGTTTGACCACATGGCCGCTTAATAGTTGACTAGATGCTACTTTCTCAGTGTGCAACACCCCTACTAAATACTTCTTAGAGTGAACTAATTTTTAAGCTTGATAAAATAATCTAACAGTCCCAAATTCAGGAGGTAGCCCAGCCTAAAAGCTCATGATTGACATCTTCTCTCTCCAAGCTTCTTGTTCTTTGATATCAATTGTAAATGGCATAAGGACATTTCGCTCCTCGTAGGTTTTCTTAAATTCCATAAAGTAGGAAGTAAGAGGTCTATCTTCCTTTTCCGCCCTATAAAACACCTTACAAACATCGTATATCCGAGTGATATTACTCTTTTCAAAATATAAGAAACCCAAATTATCTATCATTTCTTTCAACCCAAATTATCTACCAAGGTTATACTTGTACCTCAATTATATTGAAAATTTGCAGAATAAGTCGGCCAGCATCTCATAGCCAAGTTCGTTTAAGTGCATCATCATTGGGGGAGTCTTGAATTAAGTGATCATCCTTGTCAATACTACATAAATAGACTCGGATAGTTTTACTCCATTGCCAGAAATTCGACCCATTCAATTTATATTCAGTTATCTTAATAGTCATCAATTCTGTCATTACTACTTTCCTATCACCCATTTTAAGTTTTACAGGAGATAATTGAATGTCGAACTTGAACAGTAAAACATAACTTTGCAATTAACCAAGAAACATTAACCACAAGAATAGCAGCAACAGCCACAAGCACAAAAACAACACTAAACAGAAATGTGATTACAGAGCAAGAGGAGAACCTTACCGCCACTAGAACTCAATATATCAACAAACAACCGCCACACCCTTGCCGAAAATGATATACTGATGTCGGAGAACTAAACCGAAGCTCGAACAGATGTCGCACGTGTCGCCAAGTGGGTTTGCTCGAAAAAGATGAACCTATCTCTTTTAATCAAGAGATGACATCTAACATCACCCATAATGGTCAGATCATTATAAGCCAAGTCTATGTTAGAAGATCCAAATGAGAAGATACATGTCATGCACTAGTCTCCTCGACATCTGATCATTCATCAACCAATCTCGATTTATTCATTAGTCTCTTAAAGGTACACGTCAATGCACTCTTCCTAAATATATTATCTCCATCTTCTAATTCCTTAATTGCCTATATGGATTCTAATTCTGTTCTTAAGATGGTTAAAGGAAGCTTTGTCTCATCCAGGTTGGAAGAAAACTATGTTGGAAGAAATTCATGATTTGAATGATAATCAAACATGGAGTTTAGTTCCCTTACCGTAAGGAAAGAAAGCACCACGACGTACATGGGTCTTCAGAATTAAGACTTATGTGGACGGCTCTATCACTCGACTCAAAGCATGGTTGGCGGCCAAAAAATCTGCTCAAACTTATGGTGTTGACTATTCAAAGACTCTCCTTGGAGGCTAAACTTGCATCTATACTCATTTTATTAGCAGCATCATACAATTGATCTTTACATCAGCTTAATATTAAAAATTCCTTTCTACATAGAGATCTCCTAGAAGAAATATATATGTAGCAACCATCAAGGTTGTTGCTCAAGGAGAGTATGGAAAGGTGTATACGCTTTGAAAGTCCTTGTGCTATTAGAAGCAGAATCTCCGAGCATGGTTTTGCAAATTTAGTGAGGTGGTTCAGCAATTTGGACTACAAAATAATAAGTGTGATGATTTTGTTTGCCTTCTTTAGGAGATCTACCCATAGGATAATCCTACTTGTTTATTTGGATGACACTGTAATCACTACTAATGATTATACAAGGATAGTTACCCTCATACATTTCAACAAGAGAAATTCCATAAAAAAGTTTTAGGTCAAATGAAGCACTTCTTGGCAATAGAGGTTTTCAAGGTATAAAAGAGGAATTTTTCTATCTCAAATGAAGTATTTTATTCATCTTCTTGAAGATAATGGAAAATAGATAGCAAAGTCATTCAATACCCCTATGAATCTCTGTGATCATCTTACGAAAGATGATGGCAATCTCATTCATGATCCAAAGAAATATAGAAGGTTAGTTAGAAAATTAAATGTAGTATCGTAACTCATGCAGATATTACCTACCTACGCAAACGTACTACAATCTATTGCATATTGAAGAGTCTTGTCTTCTTGAGTGAAAATCTTGTATATAGAAGAGCAAGAAGCAAAATATTTCTCTCGATCAAGCGCATAAACATAATACAGTCATGTCTCAATCAATTTGTGAAGTCATGTGGCTACATCATTTGTTAGAAGAACTATAATAAAAAAAACTTCTTTACCAGCAAAACTATGTTGCGACAATCAGGCAACTCTATACATTGAGTGAAATCCAATGTGTCATGAGAGGATTAAGCATATAGAAATCAATTACCGTCCATTGGAGAGAAGATACAAAAAATTGTAATATCCACTAATTAAAGACTAATGAGCAGCTGAGAGATAGAAATAACTTCTTTCAAGGCAAAGCATGATCAATATTTATAGAACAGCTTGAAGCGAAGGGTTAAAGTATTGGGGTCCTTAGTTTACATTATCAGCTACTAGTACGGGTAGTCATGTTTTGGTGACTATAATGACTTTTATATATGCCTTCCTCTTGTATGTGAATCCCTCAATGAGAAAAATAAAAAGTTATTGTCTTTCATACTTCTCAAGTCTTCCAAGAGGTGCGGTCATTTGGGTCCTCATTTGGACCTTGATTCAGCCATTGAGTAGTGATTCCTCAATTCTACTGAGATGTCCAATTATTTGGATTCAAAGGTTTTTGGATGATCCATGTCTTTTCCACTTCTCAGGCTCTTTGTGGTTTCACAAGCATGCCAAGAGGTGCAGTCATTTAGGTCTTCATTTTTTTAGGCCAATTCAGGTCTTCTCCGCTTCTTGAGCAGCACCTTTTATGATCATCAATATTCGTTTTGGATTTTTCCACCTTATATGATCATCAATCTTCGTTTTGGATTTTTCTCTTTGGTGCTGCTAGTTCTTATCGATGTAATTTAGTTTATGTGGATTATGGTTGGCTACTAGATTATGTTTCTATCAAGTTAGTCATGATCAAACCAATCCTCCAACCTAAGGGGATGGTTAGGGAATATAGTACATGGCTTAAAACAAGGATTAGGTTACCTTAATTATTTGGAATAAATAGATGAACATTTGTCTTTTCTAATCTAGCACACAGCCTCTTCAATATATACATAAGCAAAGTTAAATATATCAAAAGAAATTGTACTTTTCTGCTTCAAACAGAGTTCTTAAGTTCCATCACAATGAGTCACCTAAAATATATTTCTTAGATGACCAAAAAGAAAAGATATACCAAAAATGTTTGATGAGCACTTAAATGGAGAAAAAGGTTTTCAATAAATTCCACAACACAAATGGTTCCTTGAACTTTATAGAGATCTATATTTCAAGAAAGATTTCGCATATTGCAAATTTCTTGCCCTAATACCAGGAGATGATATTATATCCCGGTATGAAGCTATGAAGATCCGGTAGACATGTGTATAAATTTTGAGACAACTATACTAGAACATAAACAAATGTGAGAAAAGAAAATGTTAAGGAAAAAACGCAGCTTGCAAGAGC